>OVBI01000354.1:9979-86556 GCA_900406495.1 Sisymbrium altissimum
AAAAAAAAAAAAAAAAAAAAAAAAAAAAAAAAAAAATGAAACAATCTTTAACCAAAAAAAAAAAAACAAAAAAAATTAATAAAAATTAACCAAAAAAATGAAACAATCTGGAAAAATACCCTAATTACTGAAAATGTTTTGGTAGATTGATTTATTGGAAAATTGGATAAAAACTTTGTTAACTTTAGTAAAATTAAGATCCATTTAGCGGAATATCCATAAAATTAATACAACATCTTTGGATTTGAACAAATATCCTTAAAATAAATTCTTCAGAGAAACTAACTCAGAAATTTACAGAATATACTGATATATTTTGAATATTTACTTTTGATAATATAGAGAACAGGATGAATATGAATTCCAACATTAAAAAAAAAACAAAATAAAATTATCTTTGTAAAACAAAAAAGCCATGTTCCAGAAGTTATCGCTGCTTCAGCAATCGACAACTATAAATTTAACTAATTTATGACTTAAGTATATGGAGAAGAACGATGATAACACCATAAAAATAATTGCAATAGCATTTTCATGGTTGCTATTTTTTTCAATGACACCAATGACCATTGCCAACACCTACAAAAACAATCGCAGTGACATATTTAATTTTTCTAACGAATTTTGTTGCCTTTTTATGTTAATTTTTTGGTCGCCAGTCGCTGATGCAGTAATACTTTCCCGAACAGAGCCAAAGACCAAACAAAAGAATATTGAGAAGAACAAAAAAAAGCGAGTTATAAAACAAAAGTAATAGTTATAAAAAAATCTTGAGTCACTCCAATGTAGAGTCAAAGCAACCAGACCAATTAAACATGAACTCAGGTATGTATGATATTTTAATTAAAGGATACCAAATATTTTTGGAAACATAATTTTTCCTCGAGCTTCATTTATAACTTTATGTTTATAATTCTTTGAAATTAATCACTAAAAATTGACCAGTTGATGCTAATTGTCCAGTCAATACTAAATTGTCACTAACATTTTATGCTGAGAAGATTTGTAAATAAACATGGGGAAAATCATCAAAAAAATATTGTCGGAAAGTTCTCGGTAATGGGAAAAATGAAGTATGTCGGAAGTTTATCAGGGAAAATAGCCAGAAAATTATCGCTTACATATTGATTCCGACGACATCCTAGATCTTCAGTAAAGTAAGTTGAAGGTTGACGAAAAATCATCAGGAAATTATCAGAAATTTTTCTTTGATAAAAGTGTTTCGAGCCAAAATTTAATAAAAAAAAGTCTGTTTTCTAACCCAGATTCAATGAAAGATCTGTGATGCGAAGAACTCTCGATTTCATTGGGTTTGATTTCAAATACAAAATAAAGAATGTGACAACTCTGTTCTTCTCTGTTTTTAATATTGAAACACAGAGAACAAACAATATCGTCTCTGTTTTAACATTTACGGTTTAATTCCGTTTCGAACAAAAAAATTAGACCAACCATAACCGACTGCTTTTTGTAATTTGTTTTTCTTTTTTACTCAATACATATCACATTTAAATTAAAAAAAAATACAAAATAAATGAATTAGCTCTTATTGGCTAATAGGTGAAGATAAGGATCGGCCAACCTTTACTATCCATCCACCGTTTGATAGAATATATTTAACGACCACGATTAAACACAAGTTTTAACCTTTCTTTATTATTATTTTTTTTTCTCTTCTCCTCGTCTTTGCCCTTTCTTCTTCTTAAACCTACTTTCTCTTCTTCTCTTTCTTTAATTTTTTTTCAGATCTATCATTTGTTTTCAGATGCCGTTTGAGACCAGCAAAAACTCCTATTTGAAGAGATATTAGATGGAGATTTGTGAAGGATATCTTTCTCACATCTTATTTTGTTTATTCTTCAAATCTGTTGTGCTTCTTTCTCATATTCGATGGTAGAACTCACAGTGTTTATGAAATGAGGTTAATTGGGATTTTTTTGTTTCCAGTTTTATTGTTCTTGTAATATTGAACTAACCCATAAAATATCTGGCTTGTAACATATTGTGTCCATCATTTGTAAGATCTCTTTCATTTCTGTAAAATATTATTTGTAAGATGCATTTCTGTAAAATATTTGGAAATGTGTTTATAAGATTATCAAATTTCTGAAATAAAATTTAATATAAGGTTTATGTCTGATTAAAAAATAGATTCTGTAAAAAATACGATCATCTGACGAGTATTTACCAATACTGTCATCGGATTTTACTGTCAAAATATCGACTTTCTTCCGACTTTAATAAGAGTCAATTTTCCGATCAAACTCCTATGACATTTTCTTATTCTGTCTCTCGCAACCGCGTCGTTATATTCCGATAGGTTTACGACAAATAATTAGTCAAAGTATCGGCAAAATACAAGACGAGTTTGCGAGAACACATCCTATCAGAAAGTTATCGATAATTACCGACTAATTAAACCGACAAAATTGTTTGCCGCTGTTTACCGACAAATTTCTCACGAAAGCTCATTTCCAAAGGTCAAACTCCGAGGTAGCTATATACCTCATAACTTCGTCGGAACATCCCATTTCCGATAAATAACTGACGACTCAGTTTCTCGCTATACAACACTCTTTCTTGTAGTCAGACCATCGAAAGTCAATGATTTAGTTGCTTTACCAACAACGGGAAATTCTACTGGTTTAATATACGAGGTGAATCAGCAGTTCTCCTCGCTTACTCTATACTTCTAGTCCGTGACGCCTTCAAGTGATTTAGATGTAAATTGGTGGTTTAGTGGTTTGTTAGTCGAAATTCTTGACATTCGGTGGTGGTGCCAGTTCCATGAGGACGGGATCTGTTATCAACAAGAGGTGTTGAGATTTTTGTCTTGTGGCTTTCTTTGGAGTGGTAATGCTTGTTCTCTTGGCTCGTATGGCTCCTCCGGTGGTGTCTTTTTGTGGTGGCTCAAAGAGGGTGACCATAATGCTTGTGGCAATTACAATGAGGACTCTTGTTCTTTGGAACTGTGGCATAAGTAGGATGATCTACGCTTTCGCGTGCAAAAATTATGTTTTACGTTTGGCTTTATTGAATTCTTATTTTGCTTTATTTACCTTTTTCTAATTGTATTATGCTTTCGGTTGTATCTAGTTTGGTTTTGTATTGTTATCAGTAGTTTTGGTCGTTCTGTTTCTCTTCGTTATATCTATGTTTCTTTTCAAAAATTTAAAATGATATCAATTTTAACATTTTACAAAAAGAAGAAAAAAAATGTAT
Organism: Sisymbrium altissimum; assembly: GCA_900406495.1. Taxonomy (NCBI): domain Eukaryota; kingdom Viridiplantae; phylum Streptophyta; class Magnoliopsida; order Brassicales; family Brassicaceae; genus Sisymbrium; species Sisymbrium altissimum. Next base: position 13,202 of record OVBI01000354.1, read on the forward strand.
GAGGAAGTGTTATTAAACTCTTCAACGCCAAGTCCGCTGCAACCAGTACTAGCACCAGCATGCATCTTAGGAAATATTTGTTGGAAACTTAAGAACAGAACAGGAAAAGTATGTAAAAAGCATTCAAATGTTTTTTCGTACTAGAACAATCTTGAAGATCAATTCTCAATGCATATATCACTAGCATGGCACGTAGTTAAAACTCCATAAAGAAAACATCTCCTTTTTCTGTATAACTCAAATGATTTTAAAAGTTTTTTAAACCTAAAGACTAATTGTAAGCTCCGGAGAAATCATGTTAAATTAATCGAACTCTGGTGGTTAAAACTACTCAAACCCAGATGGCGAAAGATTAATAGCATTTCATTTATTATTGGACCAAATAGACTTGATTGACCTCTCTTTAGTGAAAAAAAGGATCTCACTTTGTTTGATTAAGCACACAACAATTCTATTAGCTTTTTTGGCATGTTCTCTTTCATTTTAAAGAACCCATCTCAATTCATTTTTATGACTATTTTTCAATATTTTTCACACTTCATCAATAGTCAATCATCTCTTCTTTGTTTTTTGGATCTGGAGCCATACAGATTCATTTTCCTTTATTTTCATTTTCTGTCCTTGTTTCCAATATCGTATATGTAATATATTTTTTACTTGAAAATCAAAGAGTTACCAGAAAACACATTTTCAATGTATTTTGAACTTCTACATACCTGTATATTTTTCAAAAGATTTAGAGTTTTTCTATCGGGGATCTCTAGATAATTTTTTAACCATTATGTTTATGAAATGAAAGAATAAATAAGGTGAGAGACTGAAGGGTTGATTGGTTTATCCACTACTATCCGCAAACGCAGTTTTTACGGGTGATAGCGGTTATCAGCGTTTGACAATAATCACAGAAAACGCATTTTACCACTTTATATCGCTCTAAATCGCTCAAATTCAAAAGCTGCTTTCCGCTAACGTTTGCGGTTGCGGGCGGTTGCGGGTGGATAATGAAAAAAAGTTTTAAAATAATATAAAATATATATAAAATAAGTCAGTTAATAAAAAAAATTTAGTAAATTGAAAATTTTAAAACTAACTATTAAAATTATGAAATATATGAATAATTTTAATATTTTCTATTGATTATTCACTAAACACTTATCATAATTTTATATTAATAAAATTTTAAAATTAAATTCTTTTAATTATTAATTTTATTATAATAATATGCATTTTTGATATTTTATATAATTATATAATATGGTTATATTGTTAATTTTTTGTTTAACCGTTGTTGCATCCGGTAGTTAACCAATCATAATTCTCCCGCAAACGCATCGGTTTTTAACCGCTATACTAGTCGTATGATTCGCCTAATAACGCTTAAAACCGCAACCGTCTGTTTCTACAAATTCCCACAAATACAATAGCACCCGCTGCGGTTAAACCAGTCAAGCTATGAAAACCATTTACTAATACGAAGAAACTTTCAAATTTTATAACCCACATGTCATTCATGTTTTAGTTACGGCTTTTTCTTTTTATTTACATGTAGTTCTAGACTTTGGTGTAATATAAAAGTGATGTGAAGAACTATTTGGTCAATTAGAAGTGATCAACAAAACTCTGTCTTTAGATTTTCTGGGGATCAATACTATTTTTACGAGTCAACTCAATGAATTCAGCTGTTAACTTAGTGATTTATTGTAAAAGAATATCTCACAATTAGAGCTGCACTTAATTAACTTTAAGAAAACCCAAATCTTCTGAAATAGCATCGATCCGTAAAAATTTTGAAGACAGAGGTTTTTTCATTCCTAACTCACCACTATGAATTAACTGTTCATTGGATTCCAAAAATATAATACTTACGTTAAATAAGTTGTATTATTTTGTTTGATTCGTTTTATGAGTCTAAAACTTTAGACAGGACCTTGAATATTTAAAATTTAAGAAGTTGGTTGTAATAAACCAATATGATGAGCTAAGTTTAGAGGCACACGGCTCTCGTATGTGTCAAAATACTTGAAGCACAATGTCAAGGCAAAACCTTTTTAGTGGTTACTTACTCGAGATGTTCCTGACCAAAAGACTAGTGATCCTTCTTTTGTTTAAGCACACATCCTATTCCGAGGAGGATTTCATCATCTGAGCTGGTTGTGGAGATTCATACAATTAAACTATTCATTATAAATTCATAAAGTTTTTTTTTTTGGGTCAAAAAATTCATAAAGTTTTATTCGTTAAATGTTAAAGAAAATACTTGGTCCGGAGGGAAAAAAACAAAGACATGGTCTTGGGAAAAAATACATGAGACTGGCCAAAATATAAGTTGACCGGTTGACCCTAGACTAGCAATTAGAAACACTTTAGCTTTTAAAAATGATTTTTTATATATAAGCAAAATATAAGAACAAGATTGGTCTGATAACGTAGCTATCATTTTAAACGAGGAAATTATGAGCGTTTAGCTATTAATAAAAAGTTTAGTAGAATAGCGGTAAGAAATTAAGGATGCGGTTTTTGTCAAAGTGGACTGTTAAAGGATATGTTATTTATAAAAATCATGAATTGATAAACGACAAGACAGTTATCTTTAACAAACAAAAAACGATTGAAGTTAAACTAGCTTAAATGCAAGAAGTAAAACATAAAAAAAAAAATGTATACTTTTAAAATTGAAAGGATTAAGTTGTTTAACTATTAACTTCCATGATCTCTTCAAAGAATACCAAGTCAACACACACCATATTGTAAGTTGCATTTGACCAACAATAGGAGTTAACTCAAGTCAAGCGTGTTGAGCACGATCAATCATCTGTTTTGATAGCAACGGTCAACTACTCAACTGTTAATCTTCTTGACTTGAAGAAACCTGGGAAACACTGGATCCATCTGCCTCTTATATAAACAACTCATGTGAAGAGCTTATAAAGTATCAAAATTCCTTCCACTTCAAAACATCCCAAAAGCATTAAAAGAAGCACTTAAAAACAGAACAGAGAAACTAATAGAAAAATGGGTTTAAAAATGAACGAGAGATCAAGAACAGGAGGTTTGGTTGCGATATTGGTTCTAGTCTTTTCTTGCTTCTTCAAGAATATGGGTAAGCCTTAAGTTTCCTCTCCTGCAAGCATATAAATATATTATTATTCAATTATATTTATCTAATTTTTAAAAAACTATTTTTGCATTTGAAAAGTTCATATATATATATATATATATATATATATAAACAGTGTCCGCGAATACAATTTACAATTTAATGATAAAGATGAGATTAGTAACATTTAATACATATATCTGGCAATCCAAATTAAGGTAAAAAACTTAATTAATTGTAATATCATAAAAATGAAAGACGGTATCTTAAAGGCAGAATGCTATTTCATTTTTTTTTCTGACGTCAGAATGCTATTTCATTTTAGAGTTTTTAATTTTGTTACTTTAAATCTTCATTTTTGAAAGAGTACTATTTCCATATATCTTATGATCACATCTACTATTTTAATTGCTAAGTAAAATCAACGATAGTTATTATGTTATTTATATGACATGTTTTTCAAATACCAAACGTTTTCTACATCAAACTGCCTCATACATAAGCACTGTCTCCGAATTAAATATGATATTCATCATTTTGTTTTAAATACTTTCTAACTAATTTTAATGATAATTTATCGTTATGTATCATAGCCGGGATCTCGAGCACGGTTTCGCCTTATGAACCTGTTAACAGTTATATTTCGGGTGGCTTATTTGCTCTCCACAACAAATATGAGATGCTAAAATCGTTTCCATCTTATAACGAGTATCACAAAAGACTCGATCAAGCGACAGGTTTGTTTTCTTTAAAATCCTCTTTTAACTTTTTCTTTCTACCAAGTACCAATGAATAGTCATTTGTTATATATCTTGAATCACTATTCACATTTCAAATATTATTATTTTAGTAATCCCATGTATAGATAATACAAAAAGAAACAATAGTTTTTTCATCTTTTTAATTATTCTAACTATATTCTACATTATTATATGCAGTGCAAATCTGGCAAACAATAAAAAGCAAGTGTAGAGATGGCTTCATCACTTTGAGCATCAAATCAATGCATTTTTTCGTCTCAAAGCTTACACAATTTAGATATTCAATATCACTGGCAACTCCACCGTATCACTCTTGGATTTCTCGAATTGTTTTCTGGGTAACATTAACTCGATCAGTCTCGTCCATGGCCAACGACACATCTTTATGATTTTTTTTTTTATCTTCATATAAAGGTTGTTTTTATCTTCTATATATATGTAAGCATGTAAGATGACATTTGGATATGACTCTAAAGATAGAGGATATAAAGATAGAGGAAGACATACGAGGTTGATAAAATAATATTTGTCAATCATTTGCAAAAAGAAAAAAAAAATATTATTGACTATCTACGAGTAGTTAATCGTTTCCATAAAATTCTCATAGAATTTTACCCAACAAAATAAAAAATTCTCATAGATTTAAGCCATTTAAATTATGCGCCAAGTGGAATAGAAAATATCCGAAAATAATTTAACAAGAAAAAAAGTCCAATATAATTCTATCTCTATGAAACCGAGATGGGAATCAATTGCAGAGAGTTCGATTTGAGACTCAATTCCTTGTGAAATTGAAAACAAGATTTATATTTTTTGATATTCTTATGATAGCTTAGCTTTAACACCTTATTTTAACATATTGAATCTCACACCAAAAATCCAACTTATGGTTCAACAAGAAGTTGTAACTAAATTTTTCTAAAGTATATATAGTTAAGTGATTGTGTCATGTAACTTTTGGCTGCCGTTGAGCAGCCTTCTTCAAATCGTTTCATGAATATCAATCAAAGTATTTATTAGTTTATTAGCGACAAGCTTTAATTCTTCTTTTCTCTTTATTTCCTTACATTTAATAAAAGTTCTATGAGTTATCTATTTTATCATCTTTAGATTGTTTTGGTAAGCTCATTTGAGCATAAATACTTATTGTTTGGGTTTATCTTACACAACATTGATTGTTAGTGTGGACAATTTTAAAATAATATATTATACACAATTCAATGGTCATATAGATTATGCATTTGTATTGAGCTCCAATATGGTCAAATCTATACCAAAACCGTTGATATGATAATGACTCCAAGCAACACAAAAATGTACTTATTAAACTGACCACCTCAGATATAAAACTAGAAAAGTTTGTAACTGTTGTAAGGAACATAGGCTTTTTAGTAGATGAAAGTTCCTAAATCTCAATAGTACATCTTCACAAAAGTTTCTGCATTGTATAAAAATGAAAAATGAAACAATAAATTATTGATTTGAAAGATTATTAAATGAAAAAGACGAGATTGCTTTTACTGCCATTCACATTTTTATTTGACAAAAGGAAACAAGAAGAAAATAGGGGGAAGATGATGTGACAAAATGATTCGAGTTACCTCTATCTTGAATATGATGCATAAACCTTTCTCTAAATACTGTAGATTTAAGTATAGAGCCATATTTCACAATCAGGCCCAGGAAGGCCTGCTTCAACAAAGCTCACTTGCATACGCTCAGTTCGAAGAGTAATCACCCGCGTGTACGCTCAGCTCAACATTTAACATACCACTCTGATACCAGCAGAAATGGTCAGGAGAAATCTCGCTAAAATGCCCCCAAACAGTCAAAAACCCCGTTAAGGAAAAAACGGGTTAAATTGACAAACATATAATACAGAGAGGAAAATAACAAACATTTACAAAAACGAAGGACCTCCTTTTGTAAATTCTAAATACTTGTCTGCACTCTTTCGTTTCTCTACAGATTCCAGAATTTGGGGGTAAATGCTCCGCTCCGATATGCTTCTTCACCAGCTTTTGTTTAATCCAAAAGAAGACTTGAAGAAGAAGTGTTCGTATCCTTCTCCGTTTCTCTGATCCAAGAAAAAAAAAGAAACGGTTATGCACGATCAAAACCAAACCGACGAAAGCTAAAAGATCTTGAATCAGATCATTGATTACCTCATGGAATCTCATTCGGTACTACGCATTTCGAATTTCTACAGCTTCTCTCGTTCGCGATTGCTTGTTTCTTTTGTGATTAATTAATTATTAATTAAATTAATTAGTTTTGTTTGTTGTTTGTTGTTGTTGTGATTGCAGCCGAGTGTATCTGTTCTCTTAGATGCGCTTGAGGAGTCAGTATCAACGCCAAGGATCGCTAACGGACTCTCACTAAGACTGTTACGCTCGTTGCAGCTTTCTAAAGAGAATAAGCTTTCTTTTAAGTCGTTGAATGGAGCTTGTCGTGTGCTTAGGTTGGCTTGTACTCAAGCTAAGGAGAGTAGGAAGTCTTTGTGTGTTGGTGGTACTTTAGTGGGAAGTAGTGATAGTGGAGATTTAGTTGATTCGGTTCATAAGAAGTCTCATACAGAGGAGGATTGTTGGTTTGAGTGTATGGAAACATGTATTGGGATATTCACTGAGTTTTTCTCGTCGTCTGATGATGCGAGAGTTTATGTTTTGCGAAGCTCTGTTTGTGTTGATTGTCTTTTTGAGTTGTTTTGGGAAAAGGTTGTGAGGAATAGTGTGATGAAACATATTACTGATCTCATGAAGGTATTTTGTTTTTTCAAAACTCTTAGTTGTTATTAATGCTTCTGTTTAGCTTTGAGCTTGTTTGGAGAATGATTAGGGTTTTTAAATCCGGATTTTCAGATTAAGCCTCTGTGTGAGGAAGACAAAACAGCAAAATTACAAGTTTGTTCCAAGTATCTTGAAACGTTCACTCAAGTTAAGGAAAGAGAAAATGATTTTGTTGACTTATCTGTTGATCTATTGGCGGGTATGAGGGATTTGATCAAGACTGACTCCAGGGTATGACTCTTAAGTTTGTTACCCGAGTGCTTGTAACTTTATTTGTTGCGTTGCCTAATTTTTTGTCTACTGTTGTTTCGTTCCTTCAGTATTACCAAGCCTTGTTCCGTGACGGGGAGTGTTTCTTGCACATTGTCTCTCTCTTAAATGGTAATCTCGATGAAGCAAATGGAGAGAAGTTGGTGTTAAATGTCCTTCAAACTCTCACTTCCCTGCTTGCAAATAACGATGCCTCAAAGGTGAGCTCTTCTTTTCTTTTGCGCTTCACTACAATACGGGTCTCTTAAAATGGAGTGTTCACTTATCAGCTTAGGATGAGAAAAATAACATGGGGTTGATGGAAGTATTAGATTTTTCTAGAATGTTAGCGGCATATAAAAAAATTATTATGTCAGTTTCCTCCTTATCATGGTAGCAAATTATCTACCGTTTAGGAGATCTTTCTGAGTTAAGTTGGACCTATAATTCATTTTTTTTGCCAATGCGCTATTTTGTGCCCTTCAGTTTGCTTTTAAAGCCCTTGCTGGCAAGGGTTATCAGACACTGCAAAGCTTATTGTTGGATTTCTTCCAATGGCAACCTACCCAAAGACTCCTAGATGCTCTACTTGATATGCTTGTTGATGGCAAATTTGACGATAAAGGCAGTGCTCTGATAAAGGTGATGCGGTTTTTATTATTTTGCCAGTTAAATGACCTATTTATTATTTTATTTTAACTTATTCCTACTTAATGGTGGCTAATTCGACTGTGCTGTTTCCATATTTATTTTTATTTTCCTATTCAGAATGAAGATGTTATCATACTTTACTTAAATGTACTTCAGAAGGTTGGTGCAATTCTTGTTACTTGGATTTTCCTTTTTCCATTTCTGGTTTTGGGATATATCCTTACTATGCAGTTATATGATTTTGGCAGAGCAGCGAGTCTTTGCAGTGTTATGGGCTAAATTTGTTTCAGCAACTCCTTAGGGATTCCATATCAAATCGTGCTTCATGTGTTCGGGCAGGAATGCTCAACCTTCTTCTCGATTGGTTTTCTATGGAAGATGCTGAGAGTGTTATCTTGAAAATAACACAGCTAACTCGGACAATTGGTGGCCACAGTATTTCTGGGAAGGATATACGTAAGATCTTCGCCCTTCTTCGGAGTGAAAGAGTGGGTAACCAACAGAAATACCGCTCACTGTTATTGGCGTGTTTGTTGTCAATGCTGAATGAGAAAGGACCAACAGGCTTTTTTGACATGAACGGGGTTGATTCTGTAAGTCTTTTTCCCATTGTGAAAGTTTACCTTCATAAAATCTGCGTGTTATCCTACTGCTACAACTTGTTTAAAAAAAAGTTCTAGTTCATCATTTGGTTTAGCTTCGTTTCGGTGAAATCAGTTTCCAGTGTTTAATGTGCGATGCTGTAATTGTGTCTGAACATGCCGCAAATTTAATTGGTAAAAGTTTAGGCATCTTGGGGGCTTTGTTAAGGTGGAATGCTTTTGAATTTTTGAAACAGAGAAACAGTGGTAATTCATCGGAAATTTTGTTGCTAAAGTGTTACACTTTTCTTGGTGAGTAGACAAACTTTGACTATTTCTTGATTCTTACTTCTTACCTTTCTTTGTAAATTATTTTCCATTCGCAGGGCATTGTAATCAGAACACCTGTTCAGTGGCCTGTGAATAAGGGGTTTTCCTTCTGCTGTTGGCTTAGGGTAGAAAGCTTTCGTGGATATGGGAAAATGGGTATCTTCAGTTTTATGTCAAAAAATGGGAAGGGCTGCTTTGCTGCTATTGGGAACGATGGATTGTCTTATGTTGTAAGACAAATGACATGACTTTTCCGATTATTTTTTTTCATTATTCTAATTTCTTATGCCTCCCCTAATGCCATTTTCTTCCTTTTCAGTCACTGAATCTGAAACGGCAATGTGTAAATGTACACACCAATTTGGTCAGTAAGAAGTGGCATTTTATTTGTGTTTCCCATAGCATTGGAAGAGCGTTCTGGGGTGGTAGTCTCCTGAGGTGTTATGTTGATGGGGAGCTCGTGTCATCCGAAAGATGCAGGTGATTCCAGATATATTGTTTTGTACTTATTTGATTAAGGGCTTGTTTAGCATCATTAGAATTATTGACTACTTTCATTAAATAATGTTTGGGTGCTCGTTTTTTCTATTTGTACAGTTCTTGATTTCGTTATCTTTGTTTCAGCTATCCAAAAGTTACTGATGTACTTACCAGTTGCTTCATTGGTACAAGTATCACGTTGCCACATATCCAAGATAACGAAGGCCTGGAATCCATCCGAGATGTGTTCCCATTTTTTGGCCAGATCGGTCCCATTTACTTGTTTAATGATGCCTTGTCTTCCGAGCAAGTTCAGGCCATTTATTCTCTAGGACCAAGCTATATGTATGCATTCTTGGAGAATGAGATGACTGGTTCCTTTTCTGATAGTCCATTTCCTAGTGGTATTCTTGATGGAAAAGATGGGCTTGCATCTAAGGTTTCCTTTGGACTCAATGCACAGGTCATACATCTTTTAAAGTACTCCTTTGCTATCCATTTATGCCATGTTTAATAAGAACTTTCTATTTCCAATTCAACAAAAAAAAAACTTTCCTTTTCTACTTTTAGGCGAGTGATGGTAGGAGATTGTTTAATGTGTCTCGGGTGTCAGATCATTTACAAGATAGGCTCGCATTTGAGGCCGATATTATGGTAGGCACTCAGCTATGCTCGCGGCGATTGCTCCAGCAGATAATTTACTGTGTAGGAGGGATATCTGTTTTCTTTCCTTTGATTACACAAACTGATAGATGTGAAAGTGAAGCACTTCAAGAGGAAACTTCATCTATGCCTGCTACAAAAGAGCGTATGACAGCAGAAGTTATTGAACTTATTGCTTCTGTATTGGATGAAAATCCAGGGAATCAGCAACAGATGCATCTTCTCTCTGGATTCCCCATACTAGGATTTTTGTTACAGTCTATTCAACCGAAGCAACTCAATCTAGAGACACTTTCATCCTTGAAACACCTATTCAATGTTATTTCCAGCTCTGGTACGTGTTGTGAATGCCTCATTTTGATTTCTGCAGCTAGTTCTGTTTTGAAGTTTTTTTTTTTTTAATATTCGAATGGGAATTGTTCATGTACTGCTCTCTGCAGCTTGTACATTTAGTCAGATTCTCGCCCTTTTTTATGTTTGCTAATTCAGTATTAAAGTTGTTTATAGATCAGGGCTCTTCATTCTTGCTATTTTTTCTCTATTCCAGGGTTTGCTGAGCAGCTTGTGGAGGATGCTATATCTAGCATTTTCCTTAATCCTCACATTTGGCTCCATGCGGCCTATAATGTGCAGCGGGAACTTTACATGTTTCTCATCCAACAGTTGGATAATGATCCGCGACTTCTGGGAAGCCTTTGTCGACTTCCAAGAGTTATTGACATAGTATGGAACTTTTACTGGGAATCTGAAAGATACCGTTCTGCTAAAGGAAGCAAGCCTCTTATGGATCCAGCAAGAGCTATTGCAGAAAGACCAAGTAGAGAGGAAATTCATAAAATTCGTCTCCTTTTGCTGAGCCTAGGTGAAATGAGCCTGAGGCATGTCATCCACTGTAAAAATACACTTTTTGAGGCCTCTATATTTATACACCTTTTCTGTAGCTTAAAATACGTGATAGGATAATCTTTTTTGAAAGTTGTACTCAAGTCCTTGCTCTCTGTTTTATTCAAACCTTTCCTCCGTATTTCAGGCAGAGTATCACATCAGGGGATGTCAAGGCTTTGGTAGCATTTTTTGAGACATGCCAGGATGTAGCATGCATCGAAGATGTTCTGCATATGGTTATCCGTGCCATTTCTCAAACATCAGTCCTTGCTTCTTTTCTTGAGCAAGTCAATCTTATCGGTGGATGTCACATTTTCGTCAATCTTCTTCAAAGGTAAGTTTTTGTTATCCAACCAGCTTTTGACATTTGTTGTGTTTGGGTTAGTACATGTAGTGATTTCAAGTATACATGAATTCTGCAAATCTGGGTGATTCTGCTTTTTTCTGCAAAGCCGTTTCGTATTACCAAAATTTGAGAAGGGGGTTTGTTGTACATCATTGGACTAATTCAATTGAAATATATAGTTCATCTGCATGGATAGATGCTCCTATGTTATGTATCTTGAAAAGATTGTAAAGCTGACAAGAACCTGGCTTATTTGATAGAGCAAAGCTCAAAGATCATCTGTTCATGTTTTCTTTTGTTTTGTTACAAGTACTTGTTAACCGTCAAACTATTGGTGAGATATGGTGGCTGCTCAGTCAAAGTGTAGCATAATGAACTCCTCTCAATTGGTAAACATATTGAGGTGTTGTGTTCCTGCTTGAACCCTGGGTAAAATAAAGTTTTTTTTTATGTGCACTCACTGCATCTATAATCTTTCTTGCAAAGGAAACCTGTGGCATTAGGTTGACAATTGCCTAGAAAACCAGTAGGCTTTCGTAGCTAAAGCAATGTTTGTCCATGGTCTGTGGTAAACATATATACTTTTTGACATTAGACAAGATCTGAGATAACTTTTTCCTCTATTTATGGGGCATTCATTTGGCCTGTGGCAGGGATTACGAGCCTATACGGTTACTCAGCTTGCAGTTCCTGGGAAGGCTTCTTTATGATGCACCTTCAGAGAAAAAGGGGGCAAGGTTTTTCACTCTTCCTGTTGGAAGAACTAAATCTATGTCACAAGGGCATAAGAAAATTGGTGGTAGAACGCTACCAATTTTTGTTGCCATGTCTGATAGATTGTTCCAATTTCCTCAGACAGATAACTTGCGTGCAACCTTGTTCGATGTTCTTCTTGGTGGTGCCAGCCCCAAACAGGTATCAGCTCAAGAGTGCTAATTTTTATCAATGATTTGTTTTCTACTTCTCAGCTTTCCAAAAGAAAATTGTTGGAATATGTGGGAGTCTTTTTTTTCCTTGTAGGTTCTGCAGAAATACAACCAAGTTGATAAGCAGAGAAGCAAAGCAAGCAACTCTCACTTCTTTCTTCCACAAATTTTTGTTTTTATTTTCAAATTCCTGTCCGGCTGCAAGGATGGATCAGCACGAATGAAAATAATCAGTGACATACTGGATCTTCTTGATTCAAATCCTATGAATGTTGAAGCTTTGATGGTATAGATACCTATGACTGAAAATTTCAAATATGCAAGTGTTAAAACGCCAATTAAATAGCAATAACGTGATGTGTAGGAATTTGGATGGAGTGCATGGCTATCAGCGTCAGTGAAACTTGATGTGATAAAGGACTACAGATCTGAATTGCTTAATCATGATGACTTGGCATTAAATGAGCAACATTTTGTCAGGGGTCTCTTTTGTGTTGTTCTCTGCCATTATATCTTATCTGTGAAGGGAGGTTGGCAGCAGTTGGAGGAAACTGTGAATTTCATACTCTTGCAGTGTGAGAATGTAAGTTAATCAAAAATGATTTGCTTTCTTACACCTTAGAACAAATTTGATGTTGTACTGTACTTGTTCTATTTCTTAACAGAATGAGGCACCATACCGATCTTTTCTCCGGGATCTCTATGAGGACTTGATTCAGCGGTTGGTGGAACTCTCATCTGAAGATAATATCTTCCTTTCGCACCCATGTCGCGACAATGTGCTATATCTCTTGCGGCTCGTTGATGAGATGCTTGTCCGTGACTTCGGTAGTAGGCTCCTGGTATGACCTACCAACTTTTGGTTTTTCATTCTTATGATGCAGTTGATTGTTAAACTAGCTGTACTAAATCCTGTTGCTTGCGATTTATGGAGTTTTGGTTGCGAATTTATGGGTTGGTATTTTCCACGTTCTCCAGGATTGGTAGACCAGGTTGATGCTAATATCTTTTGATAAATATTAGATTATATAGAGTAATTTCTTTGTCCATTCATTCATTATTTGTACTCGCTATGAATAATCAGTCAGGGTAGTGAAAGTATTTAGTTAAATTATTCAGTGAAACATCTTGGATTAATTGAAGGTCACTTGAATCTCTTTAAACTCAAATAACTTCATTATTTAAGATCAAAATCAAACAGACATAGTTTCATCCAGTTCCCTGTTGCTGTTAAAAACGTATCTGTGCTTAACTTTATAATAGGAACCTTAATGTCAAATGTATTCGTTGCAGTTTCCGGCAAATAGTACTGATTTTTCAGAGGATTTATTACAACTTGAAAACCGTGAGGACCACAGTTTGGGTTTAGATGAGAGTTTCCAACGATTGTTGACGGAAGAAACCTCTAGGTATGTTTTTTATTTTCCATTTTATTGGCATATTAGTTTGGTGCTATTTACAGTTTTGTTAAAAGAAATATATGGAGTTGATAACCTGTATAAAATTGTAACAAGATATGCAATCTATTCTATGTGGATAACTTTATATACCCACTGAAACCAATGATAGGATACATGTATTGGTAGCATAACTTTTAACCCATGATTTTGTTGTAGAGAAACATAACTGGCCTTCGAATAAAAAAAATTACATGTGAGTTTGGGTACATCAGGATAGTGATTTACTATCTTAAAGAAAGCCTATTACTTGATTTCGCTCTTCACTGCTCTTAGTATTTTTTTTCAATTTTTTTTAATTAAAATGTTTTCCATCATATGTGAAGCTGCTTTAACAGATTGTACAACATTCTAGTATATTGTTGAAAGAGAAAGCTTTTCAGTGACTGATCCATAATATTTGCTGCTTGATTTTCTTGCTTCCTACTTTTGGTGGTGATGTTATTTTCTTCATTCATTTTCTAGGAACACAGAAAGTCAGCAGAACTGCAGCACAGTAACTGAACTAATGACTAATGAAAGATGGTGGAATTTGTATGACAATTTGTGGAATATAATATGTGATATTAATGGAAGGGGTCCGACTAAGATGTCTCCCAAATCTTCAGCTACTGGTCCCTCTATTGGCCAGAGAGCAAGAGGATTAGTAGAATCATTGAATGTTCCAGCTGCTGAAATGGCCGCAGTTGTTGTTTCAGGAGGATTAGGTAGTGCATTAAGTGGAAAAATGAACAAAAACGTTGATAAAGCTATGCTCCTAAGGGGTGAGAAATGCCCGCGAATCGTGTTTAGGCTTGTCACCCTTTATCTGTGCATGTCGTCGCTGGAAAAGGCCACTAGATGTGTACAGCAGGTGACCTCACTCCTGCCTTCCTTTTTATCTGCGGATGATGAACAATGCAAGAGCAGATTGCATCTCTTTATTGGATGTTTGCTTTATGTAAGATCCCAGTATGGAAAGTTAGACGATGGTGCTCGTTTTCATGTCATATCGCACTTGATACGTGAAACTGTAAATTGCGGAAAGTCCATCCTGGCCACCAGTGGTATGAGTAAGGATGACAGCTCTGATTCTGGTGGAATCTTTAAAGAAGTAGGTTCTATCCAGAATCTTATCCACAAAGACCGTGTCCTTGCTGCGGTCACTGATGAAACGACATACATGAAAACATTGATATCTGATCGTACTCGTCAAGTGCAAGCCCTTGGTGAAAGGAATAATGAAATATTATCTTTAGAATGCAACGGCAAGAAAGCTTTTGATGATGAGCTGCATGGCGTTTTAAAAACCGTTCTTGCATGGGATGAAAATAGACGAGTTGCAGTGCAATTAAGCCATGAAGAGCAACAGCAAAACGTTACTGAGAAATGGATTCACATGCTGCGATCTTTGATGGATGAGAGAGGTCCTTGGTCTGCAACTCCTTTTCCTAATAACATTTTAAACCACTGGAAACTCGACAGGACAGAAGATTCTTGGAGGCGTAGACCAAAATTGAGACGGAATTATCATTTTGACGAAAAGCTGTGCCATCCACCTTCCACTTCCACTTCCACTGAAAATGAGACTTCAAACATTATCAATGAAAGCAAGTCTGGTGTGATACATTTACCTGAACAGATGAAGAGATTTTTACTGAAAGGCATCCGCAGGATAACCGATGAGGGTGGCTCAGAATCCTGTGAGAATGACAGTAGTCAAAGCGAGGAAAATTTATTGGATACTTCTGCAGAAATCCAGTTTTCCGAGCTTGTGAGAAGCAGCAGTGATCTCAAGGATGTTGTACAAGATAAAGTAGATGCCTCTTCTTTAGAAATTGATACCAGCGAGGTACATATTTCACAAATTTTGAAGGAGACGACAATACAGTGTCTATGTATAACATGCTTTTCGTTTTATTTTTCTCAGGTTTTGACATCAGTTCCTTGTGTTCTTATAACTCCCAAGAGGAAACTGGCTGGTTCTTTGGCAGTTATGAAAAATGTTTTGCATTTCTCTGGGGAGTTTTTGGTGGAAGGAACTGGTGGATCATCTGTTTTCAAGAACTTTAGCACTTCAAAGGGTGGTGATGTAACAAAACCTGACAGTAAACAGAACCTTGTTAAATGGTCTTCACCTTATGAGAGTGAGACATCCTTAGATTTAGAATCAGAAAAAAGTAATCAGAAACCGTTAAAAAAGGTTAAGCGTCACCGAAGATGGAAAATAGGGAAGGTAATAAACATTAAATATATTTGGTATTTCATGCATCAATGTCACCGTATTTGATTATGTTTCAATGAATATGTTGTTGATAGGTGAAAAGTGTTCATTCGACGCGGTATCTGCTTCAGTACACAGCTGTGGAGATCTTCTTTCAGGAATCTGTGCCCCCAATCTTTCTAAATTTTGCGTCGCCGAAGAATGCAAAGGAGATTGGGATGTTAATAGTTTCGACCAGGAATGAATTCCTGTTTCCGAAGAATGTTCCTAGGGACAGGACAGCAATGATATCGTTTGTTGACAGACGTGTAGCTATAGAGATGGCAGAAACAGCCAGAGACAGATGGAGAAGGAGAGAGATTACAAACTTTGAATATTTGATGATTCTTAACACCCTTGCAGGCAGATCTTATAATGATTTGACTCAGTATCCTGTTTTCCCCTGGGTGGTGGCTGACTACTCATCTGAGACTCTTGACTTTAGCAAAGCATCTACCTTTCGTGATCTTTCTAAACCGGTTGGAGCTTTAGATTCAAGAAGGTTTGAGGTTAGTATAAAAGCACTGACATGTATTAGTTTCTTAATGGCATTAATGTAATGCAATGTGATTTATTTTTCTGTCAGATTTTTGAGGACAGATACCACAGCTTCACTGATCCTGATATACCTAGGTATACATTGCAGGCATATTTTCTCTACCAAAGAGATGCTTTTTCCTTTGCACCTTAGTGATTCCTATTTATGAACTTAATGCAGTTTCTATTACGGGTCCCATTATTCAAGTATGGGAAGTGTGTTGTATTACCTTTTAAGGTTAGAGCCGTTTACATCCCTTCATCGTAGTCTGCAGGTACTTGCTTTCAACTTTAACCAATAGCAAATTTCTGGAGTATATAATGAAACTGGTGAATACAGACATATCACTTAATAGTTCCTTCTATGGCCAGGGTGGTAAATTTGATCACGCAGATCGTCTTTTTCAAAGTATTGAGGGGACATATCGGAATTGCCTGTCAAATACAAGCGATGTAAAAGAATTGATCCCTGAATTCTTTTACATGCCTGAGTTTCTGGTGAATTCTAACTCTTACCATCTTGGAGTGAAACAAGACGGTGAACCCCTAGGTGATATTTGTCTACCTCCATGGGCTAAGGTATGCTCTAACACATGATTTACAAGGTAGTTGCTAGTTGAACGCTGAATTAGTTTTTGGAGTTTGGTGGGACATCTGGATATTTTAGTACATATGTGGTTCCTTAGGGTACTCTTGTGACACGGAAAACATGTTCATGAAGCATGGTTGGTCCTCTATGAAGGAGACCATCTATAGGATCTATAATTATGGAGACAATCTAGGTGCAGTAACAAAGTAAAGTTAAAATTTTGTTTTGGTAGTCTTTGGGCGTTAAGGAATTGTAGTGACGTGGTTTGGTGTCCAAACATCCTGAATATACCTCCATTCTTGCATTTTTCCGTTGTTTAATCTCCATGAGAACTTAGATTTGAATTACATATGCGCAGGGTTCTCCAGAGGTGTTCATTGCTCGTAACAGAGAAGCCCTAGAGAGCGAGTATGTTAGCTCACATCTTCATGATTGGATTGATTTGATATTTGGGCACAAACAGCGAGGCAAACCAGCTGTGGAGGTATACTCCTTACTAATTTTCTAAAACTACCTTTATTTCTTGCCAGATACTGGTGGTGTTCATATTTCATAACGTTCTCTTTTTTGCTTATGTGGTAAACTCTCCGATTTGTTTCTTATTGAAATTTTTTACTTGAACTACAGGCAGCAAATATCTTCTATTACCTTACATACGAAGGTGCTGTCGACATAGAAAATATGGATGATGAACTGCAAATATCAGCTATTGAGGATCAGATCGCTAATTTTGGTCAAACTCCAATCCAAATCTTCCGGAAGAAACATCCGAGAAGAGGGCCACCAATTCCAATTGCACATCCGTTGTATTTTGCGCCTGCTTCCATTAACTTGACTTCTATTCTACCTGCTACAACTAATCCCCCATCAGCAGTTCTTTATGTCGGTGTAGTAGATTCAAATATAGTTCTCGTTAACCAGGGTCTCACTTTGTCAGTCAAGATTTGGTTGACAACCCAACTACATTCTGGCGGAAATTTTACTTTCTCTAGCTCTCAGGTATGTTCTGTGTCATCTTTTTGGATTCTTTCAATTCGAAACTACATTATACGACATTAGTTGAGAACTCTGTCACTGCAGGATCCATACTTTGGAGTTGGTTCTGATGTTCTCTCTCCCCGTAACATTGGAAGTCCCCTAGCCGACAATGTTGAACTTGGATCACAATGCTTTGCCGCAATGCAAACTCCACTGGAAAACTTTCTGGTTTCATGTGGAAACTGGGAGAACAGTTTTCATGTCATATCCTTGACTGATGGACGGGTAGTCCAGAGCATCAGACATCACAAAGATGTCGTAAGCTGTGTTGCAGGTATGCTCCTTGTTTTCTGCTTCCTTTACCTGATTGAAGACGCTGTTACTTTCTTAGAGATGATAATGTAGTAAACTATCTTCTATTATGTGATGCTTGGAAATAATCTAGCCAAAAATTAGGTTTCTAGAATAGCTCTTCATTAACGATCGAGATTCGAGAAAATATTCTAATCTGGAATTAATTGGACTCGAAAACCACTCCCTCCCACAAGCGCGGTGCTTAAACTTGTTCATTCAAATAGAGTTTTCGTAAACAACTTTTAAGCATTTCATGGGTTGCTATTTGCCGAAGCTACTCACGCCTTTGCTTATTTAATCATTTGATGTTGCAGTGACTGCTGATTCGAGTATCCTTGCAACTGGTAGCTATGATACGACTGTAATGGTGTGGGACATTCTCCGCATGAGAACACCTGAAAAGAGGGTTAGAAATATGCACGCAGAAGCACTTCGGAGAGATATCGTTCTCGCGGATGCTCCTTCTCATATTCTTTGTGGTCATGATGACATAATAACCTGCTTATACGTAAGCACTGATCTTGATATAGTCATCAGTGGGTCAAAAGATGGAACCTGTGTCTTCCACACATTACGGGAAGGAAGATACATAAGATCTTTAAAACATCCTTCGGGTAGCGCAGTGTCGAAGCTTGCTGCGTCGCACCATGGACGGATTGTTCTGTACGGTGATGATGATCTTAGTCTGCACCTCTACTCCATTAACGGAAAACATCTCGCCAGCTCCGAGTCAAACGGACGCATCAACTGTCTTGAACTGAGTAAGTGCGGAGAGTTCTTGGTTAGTGCCGGTGACCAAGGGCAAATAGTTGTGCGGTCTATGAACACCCTTGAAGTAGTAAGAAGGTATAACGGAGCGGGGAAAATAATCACCTCTTTAACTGTAACTCAGGAAGAATGTTTCTTAGCAGGGACAAAAGATGGAGCCCTTCTTGTTTATTCGATCGAGAATCCTCAACTTCGGAAATCGAGCCCAACAGTCTGGAGCATAAAATCCTGAAACGGATTTTGATTGCATGTCGATGCTATTATGTTCTGTATGTAAAAATCTGTGTCCCATTATTCCATTGGTTCGAGGCTAATCTTGTGTTCCGCATGCAGAGGGGGACTTTACAAACTTTTTCACTGTCTTGTAAATGTGCAATATATCTCATCTTAATATATAGCTTAAGAATGCATAGACGATAGAGAGATGTTAGTTGATGTAACAGTACCACATAGAGATAGTACAAAGCTGTTTTGAGAATTACATTTGCAATTTGTATTAAAAGTTGATAGAATGTTGGTTTTTACTTAATGCGAACACAGAAGACAAAAGTTAATATATTTGCATTTAAAAGAAAGATCTAATAGAATATAGATGCATTAGTAAAGTAAAAGAAAGTTGAAACATTCGATCGTAGAAGACAAGTAAATATTTGGATTTATAAGAAAGATGTGACAAAATATACACATTATTAAGAGGTAAAGAAAGAAGAATGTGTTAAAACAATTTGTTGTTCCTTGTTCACCACACAGTGTTTGATAGTCTCGGAGTGAAGGGGAGTATAAAGTAGCCACCTTGAGCTGGATAACGAGCAAACATGACCGGTCTAGGTGGCTGTACTGGTGGTCCATAACATCTTGTTGGGATACATGTTCTCATGAAAAGCTCTCGTTCCATGACAACTTGCTGCATCATCATAAAGTGTTGGTTTTGCCGTTGCTCAAGTTCAGTTTGCTCCATAATCTCAGGTTCTTGTCGCTTTCTCTTAAGGTCCCTACTAGACAGAGTGAGTTTTACGTGGGTGAAGACACGACCCGTCAGTTGGCTGTCGGAGCCAGCGTGATGTGCTACTCCGACACGTCTGATACAAAGCTCGTCTGCTAATCTTTGTAACCCTAATCGAGTGTTGGCAAGTTTCTTGACATCAACAGTCGAACCTAATAGCCTCTGAACCGTTTCTTGAAAATCTTGGCAAGTCTCGGGAAGAGAGTCTCTTCCGGTTATGCCTTTAATTACATAACCCAAATCATACGATCCATCGAAAGTAACCCAAGTCATCTTCTTACCACAGTCGTTGATCATCTGAGTAAACTCTGAGAAGAAACCATTGACATCGATCCCTTGTTCTCTGATTCTGTTCAAATCAAGTCCGTTACGCTTAAGGAAATCGATTGATTTCTCGTTACAAGGATCTTTCGTCTCATCGAAATCGGAGAAATTGACTTCCCATGTCCCGCTGATTCTTCCTTGACTATCAAGCAACGAGAAACCTAGCTGAATTGGTTTGGTTCTGTCCACATTAAACCTCAAATGCTCGTAACGTGTTTCGTCGCTCGCTTCCATGGCCGTCTCTCTCAGACAACCGGGAAACTCTGTGTCTACCGCTACGAATTCACAGCATTTCATCGATTCTTTGATCAATTGCATCTCTTTATTCTTGTTCCACGACCAGATTTCGCGAATTCTCATTTTCTCTGTTTTCTTCACGTAAAACCCTATTATTGTGCGCGGTTATATAGATTTAGCGAGTTTTCTTTTTTCCTTTTTCAACATTTCCTTTTTTATTTATTTATTTCAAAATTCAAATTGTTAAAGATACACGGTTATAAACGGCTACTGTAGTTCTATTACCAAACCAATACAAATTACACAAAATGTATGAAAATAATAGACAATTTGGAAAAAAATCTCTGAATGAACAAACGAAACATAGCTGTGAAACTCCAAAAGAATATCTTAAAGGCATAAACGAAGATCCAACAAACAATCAGGACACAAACAAATGACAGCAAAGAATAACAATAAGACTTCTAAAACTCTCAATCACTCTAATGATCTCACTCATGTCTTTCTTCATATCAACAATGTCTCTTTTTATTTCAGCCAAATTTTTCTCCATCATGGCACAATCGTCAAAGCTCCACACTGGCACTTCCTAGGTATTCCAAGACCTATATCCATCGATATTGTGCACTGAAAAACACCTTTTGAAACTCGTATTTTAATCTCTTTATACTGAAAAAAACTTCAGTTTATCAAACCAATATTGAATTTTTAGAAATATATAGGGAGGGATTAGATATCAGCTGTAAATATAAAGATTAAACTCGACAAGTTTTTACCACATTGATGAATATATTCGAGTTAATTGAGCTTCAATTGCAAAGAATGAAGGATGAGCGCTAATTTTAAATTTTGGGAATTTTATAATATGTCACGATATAAAAAGAATTTATCGTTTTTTTTTTGTTTTCTTCAAAACTCTACATTTTGATTTAATTGTTTCCATCCACAATTGACGATACTGTAAATGGAGGGTAATAAACACTAACGGATTGTAAATTGAGGGATTTATTTTGTAAATATATACTTGGGAGAGTTTTATTACAATTTATCTTTAATTGGGGGGTTTTTACTAAATTCCCTTTTAAAATTTATGTATTATTTTTGCAATTAATTTAAAAGAATGTACAAATTTTGGTCTTTTTTAAATTATAAATGGTTCTCTTATCAATTTCATCTATTCTTTCTTGTTCCATTACCAACTCTTCATTTATGAGAATGAACTTTTGGCTGTGGTTTTTACAGTCCAAAAGTGGTTTCATTATCTCTTGTTGGGCCACTTCATTTTCAAAAAAGATCAGCGTAGCTTGAATTACTTTCTGGAACAACGACTTAACACACCAGTCCAACATAAATGGCTTCCCAAATTATTAAAGTTTGATAATGAAATACAATATTGCTAAGGCAATGAGAATATTGTTGCGAATGCTTTATCCAGAGTCGAAGGTTCACAGATTCTGCATATAGCGTTCACGGTATTGAAGTGTGATCTTTTGAAACAAATTCAGGCTTCTTATGTTAGGCAGTGATAACATCCTTACAAGCAGATCCCACTTCAGTCTTGGTCTCAGGGATACCAGCAGATTTGTGGCAATCTGAAATATAATCTTAGAATGGTTACACGGCTCGAGTGGTGATGGTCATTCAGGAGTTGATGTCACTTATCAGAGAGTTCATGGTCTCTTTTACTGGGCATGATTAAAGACATTCAAGCTTACATCAGAAGTTGTGATGTTTGCCAACTCTGTAGGTATGATCCTGCCACATCTCTTGGCATGCTTAATCTTTTTTCCAGTCTCTACTGCAATCTGGTCTGATATCTCCATGGATTTCATTGATAACTTACCTCTTTCGGGCAGTAAAATTGTTATTTTGGTCATTGTGGAAAGACTGAGTAAGGCTGCTCATTTTCTGGCATTGTCATACGTGCACCCGTATACTGTTTTTTTAGTGGCTCAAGTGTTTTTGGATACTGTCTTCAAATTGCATGGATTCTCTCATTCCATTGTTAGTGATTGGGATGCTATTTTTCTGCTGAGTGACTTCTGGAAAGAGTTGTTTAGCCTCCAAGGTGTGGATTTGAACTACTCCAGTGCTTATCATCCCAGAGTAACAGCTAGATGGAGGTTGTTAATCGCTGCTTAAAAACTTATTTGCATTGTATATGCAGTGAGCGTTTTCATCTTTGGAGCAAATGGCTGCCGTTAGCTGAGTTTTGGTATAATACCAACTTCCACACTATAATCCAGATGATTCCCTTTGAGACTGTATATGGGCAACCGCCTCCACAACACCTTCTTTATATTCCAGGTGAAGCTAGAGTAGTAGTGGTGGCTCACACGTTGGAGGAACCTGAAATAATGGTATTGCTTATACAGTTTCATCTCCTTCGTGCTCAGCATCACATAAAACAGGTCGCATATAGATGACGTGACGTTCTGATCGGTCTTTTGATATTGATGACTGGATATTTGTGAAGTTGCAGCCGTATAGGCACATTCTATGGTCTCTTGTCCAACTCAGAAGCTGGCTCCAAAGTACTATAGTCCTTACAAGATTATTGATCGTTGTGGTGGGGTACCTTACAAGCTGAAATTGCCAGAATCTTCCCTCAGTCATCCTGTTAGCTGAGTGTTGGTACAATACTAACTTTCACACTATACTTCTACGCACATCTACCAAGGTTTCAGAAAGGTATTCTTGAACATAAGATGGTGAAGAGATAAGGTCACATTGCAACTATGGTATTGGTTAAGTGGGCAAATCAACATATCGATGAAGCTTTTTAGGAGTATTTGTTTGATTTGATTAGGAAGTTCCCTGATTTCAACCTTGAGAATAAAGTTGTTTTGGTAAAAAGGATTTATTTCTCTGTTAAGAACTTTTCCTTCAGACTATTCCCGGAGTTTGTCGATTGATGAATTTGTAATCGATGTTTTCTATGAGTATTGGGTTACTTTTATCTTTGTTTTGAGATGATTGGGTTTATTTGTATCAGATATTTGCAATTGCATGAAGCTTTTTATGCAAGTTATCAGTTATGGATTGTCACTCGCTGTTTTGTATAACTTGAAGAAATGGAAAAGATTGATATAGTGTGTGACCTGTGGTTTTTAATTTCTTTTCCAATATACCAACGTCTGTACAATATTGTTGATCTCTCTCCCTCCCTCAATATTCTTTTTTTTTTTTTGCATTCTCCTATTGCAGCCGGAAAAAAAAAAAAAAAAATTTACAAGGACGATTCCTCGGAAGCTGAGAAGCCTATACTTCCTCCCTCAGCCAAGGAGAATGATTTTTTAGTTGTCTGGTCAGAATGATTTCTAATCTCGAAAATCTTCATACGGTGAAGATCCGCTTGAATAACCACTTTCAAATGCAGTGGCCTCTCTCGGAGATGATGGAAGTGATTCTCTTTGCTGCGAACTCGAACCTAAGCAGACCAAAAAAACAAGTTAGATTGCTGAGAGTCTAACGAATTAACGAACAAGCAAACAACAACAAAATCGCAGCAAACTAATAGAATGACATCTTTAATGGAGCTCACCTCTTTGAGATCTTGGGCGGAATTTCTTAGTGTGGCGTCTGATGAGCCTCTTTGCTTTCGTTATAGTTAACTGCCGAGCAAAAGGAGAGAACTCTACATCACTGTCACTCCACTCCCCGTGGAAATCGTTCTCTGCTTCACCTCTCATAGTTCGTAAGACAAATGCTTTGGCCTTGCGCCTTTGCGTATTGAAGAGTCCTCGAATAGAAGTAACGAATCCATCCCCTGCTCCATCGCTTTGACGCTTAAACCACGTCACTGGATGTTGATCAGATTTCCCCGGTTGATCATTGTCACTTAGATTAAGGTCATTGTCAGTAGACTCGCGATTGTTATGTGATTTGTCTTTGAATTTCTTCCCCTGAAAAATTCGAGACATATTAGCTTTAATTTATCTTCTTCTCATAGCCGACAAGTGGATTCATAAATGACTATATTCACGTGGATATATCTGACCTGCATTCCTGTAACAGACTTCAATACTCCCCAAATGATGTGTTTCTTCACACGAGAGAAGAGTCTTCTCCAAGTCCCAGTGAACTCAGCACGGTGAAATGTATCCATCAGCAATTTGAGGTCATTTACAACAAATCTTGATCCCTCATAGGTGACAAGAAGCTCCACCTGAAGACGAAATGATGTAAACCGATTATAGCAACCCATCTCTGACCTTAAATTTACCAAGTAATCGTAAAGATTAAACAACTTACTTGACTTATTTTGATGTTGTGAAACTCCATCATCTTTCTAGGCCTAGACTTCTTCTCCTCATGTGATTTTCCAGCTTTCTTTTCTTCGTGAGAAGAGCGGCCAGGCTTGACAGGTTTTGTCTCTTTGGGCTTATGTTTAGAGGAATCCTCCTGTTGTTCAACGGAAGATGACATGGTGCAGGAATGAGCTTGTAGAACGAGTTCATTAGCCACGGATTCTGCCACATTTTCTTCCCATGTCCTATCGAAAGAAGATGTTCTTCTCAACTCCTGACCTGAACCACCAGTGCTAGACCTGAGGGCTAGCATATTTGTTGATTTCTGCAAAAAAAAATGCAAGTAAAATCAGTAAAGGAAGGGGTAAAATTACATTAAACAAAAGTTTCAAGTGCATTCTGAAGTGACATCCTACTTGAACAGAGTCAGAATTGCTTTGTGACTGCGCTGTGGCAGAAGCAGAGAGCGCTGCAGAACTCCCGCGAGATGCTTCAACATTGGAGTGACTAGCTGTAGAAGATTCATGACCTGCTAACCCTTTCTTTACACGTTTTGAGCCAGCTGTTGTCGAAATTTTCCAAACTTCCTGCAGAATACAAAGTTAAACCAAAAGAAAAGTCATATAAACTTGAATTTTATCAGATAATCATATACAGAGTAAATTGTGATGCATTTGTCACCTGTCGCCTTTGTGAATCCTGCTCTTCCTCTGGGAAGAAGTACTCCCACATCATTCTGTACATTGTCTCTGTCAAATGGATTCTCAGAGGGTAAATCTCCACCTAGAAGATTTAAAGTCATTATCAAACATTTTCAAACACAGAAAAAGATAGCTTAGTTAAAAGACGTAAAACAGAGACAGAGACCATGTTTATGTTATCACTTTTGTAAATACATCGAACGATGAAAACAGAAAGAGATAGCAACAGAAGAAACTTACATGGAAACGCTCAAGAGGATAGTGTCCATCTTTTGGCGCTCCCTGCTTTGCATCAACACATAGCATGACTTTCCTGCAAATCAAATTACAGAGGATGCACACTTCCAAAGTCAGAACCAATGTCAATCAATTTGAGTTTAAGATGAGTAGTTTTAGCCATATGGTTCCTTTCATTTTTCTTAAGCCATCATCCAGGAATAGGGAAAACAATACAGATATGGTGGATAAGCAACAAAAAAAAAAAAAATCCATACTTTCCCCACTCGGCTGGAGGATTCCATGCTGATAACAGCATATTCGACTTTGCATTAAGCAAACAGTTCCTGACAACAAAGGACCTGGTGGTGAATCGAGCAACACCAATGTCTTTATAGTCCCGATCAAAATCATAAATCTGCATGTATAATAAATCCAATCAAATATGTACTGATCTTTAATTTTAATACAACAGACTACGGAGACTGCCATAGACTAATTCAGCAAGTAACTCTCATCACTCAACATTACACATTCCAAAGAGTAATGGTGAACATTAACAAAACAGGATTCTTCGATGGTCACTTCAAAAACGTTAGACTAAGAATACACAGAATATGTATAAACTTACCATGTCATTTATCTCTGCCTCAGCAAAGGATTTACCGTCTACAAGCATCGTCCAAACAACCCTATTGATTTGCAAGGAAATGCACATAGCATACGATGGACTTTTGTTTTTTTCTTTCTCCATCAGTCGCAGCTGTGCAGCCTTCTGCAGCGCCATTCTTAAAGATGCAGAAGCCGTCTTTCTGGACTTCTGTGCATATAACAGCTCTTTCTTTAATCCTTGCACCTAAAACAAACCACCAAATTGCAAACAGATATTATTGAGTAATTTAGACATTAATGGCTATTGTGACTTCACACTGCCCCCTCTTCAAAACAGCCAGCATAATATAGCATCTTAAACAGACTTCCGTTTTGAACAAAAAAAAACATACTTCCGTCAATAGATACTTACCAGTATGGATCTTCTGGTACTAATCATCCAACATTCAACTTCACTTTCCATATGTGTGTCATCCATATTCTCAGACAATTTTCTAATATCATCAAGAAGCAACTTTCGCTCCCGCTCTTTCTTTTCAAGGTCGATTTTTGCAAGTTCCACTTCTTCAACTCCATATGGAACTACCTCATCAGCCTCTTCTTCAACATCTTCATCTTCGGTGGGACATTGGAGACTACTTTTCCGAGGCCTAAAAAATAAAAGGATCTCCTTCTTAATGCTAGAAAGCGTTTGAAAAATTAAACAGAGAAAAAGGTATCTGAAGTTTAGCTCTAATCATTACTGAATTGAAGTGCTATAGATTCTAAAAAACACTTATGTTTATTTCAAACTAGTTACCACAAGACGCAAGAGAAAATGGATGATGTTAGAATGAAATATGTGAGTTTCCCCTTCAATTTTATTCAGGTTTCAATACTCACTTTGGAAGCCTTGCAAAGAGAAGGTTTGTCAAAACATCCAGCATAACTTGGAATTGGCGAGATGTCATCGAAGCTGTTATATTGTGCGAATTGAAAGTGAGCTCTTTTAGTGGTTTCACCTGCAAGGGCATGAGAATTATGTTAATACTCTAGAAAGAACCTAAAACGCAAGTTGTGCAACAAACACTAAGAGGGGGAAAAAAACTATCTAAAATGGTGTTACCTTTAAATCAGGGTTTCCACCTTTGTGTCTTGTATACCGAAAATACATGTCACAAGGCATGAAGACCCTTTCAAGTAAAGCCCCAGTACGCTTCACCTTTGGCGAGTTTTTGCGAATTTTAGGGAGCCACTGCAACCCAGCACCTGGGTCAACATCAGTGGGAGCAACATGGGCTTGCACATGCTCTAACATTACAGAAAATTCCATCCGTGTCCATGTCATTTCAGGACTACATTCTGGAACCTGGGCACTACCAGTGCCAAGAGCCTGCTCAATCACTTCCACACCAACACGCATAATGGAATTAAACGATCGGGCTAGAACACGGCCACTTACAGCAGCAAGCAGAAAGCGTCCCTGGTATCCATCAAAGTGACATTAATCAACCAGTAAGAAACTCTTTTTTTAATACCCAAAACAATAGCATGCCAATTTTTTTGGTCAACTATATGCCTCGAGAAGTTTGAATGCCAACTTAGGAAACTTAATCAGACAAAATCGGTAGTATTAAGTAATGCTATCAAATGTGCATTCTTCCAAGGCAATAATTACTTACATTAGCATCTTCTGAGTGAAGATTAAACTGTGGCTCAATGACATTCACCATGAAGTGACGAGTCCCTTCTTCCTCAGATTCACTGGTCTCAACTTTACCTAGATACAGGTCAAAGGTGAATAAGTGATTGATGCATCGAGATTATAGCAGAAAGTTCTCGGAGAAATTCAAGTTTGTGAGTAAGAAGAGAAAAAATATCACAGACCAACGTTGATCATTTAATCAAAGACATACCAGCTCTGTCATAAGATTTCTCCATTTTCACCGAGTCTGACGGCGATGAAAGAGCTCCTGCCATCTCCAGAGGCTGAGAAGGGAGGTTTCTTCCAGGGCTTGCAGAAGACTTTAACGTTTCCCCTTGATGTGTTTCTGGACAAGATTCTTTTTGGTTTTCTTCAAGAATCTTTCTCTGAGTATACTGACGAGAAGGAGAAGGTTTAGGAGGCTCAAATGCTTTCGATATTCCACCAACAAAGGACCAAACAGCATCTCTGTTCGTAATGGTCCACAGGAGTTTGAGGCCATAAACAAAGACCCGTTGACAATTGTCAGCAATGACAACATTGTATCCATCATCATCACTTGGATCTGACCGTATGTGTTCATCACTCTCGCTTCCATTCTCAAATTCAGACCGCACATATGTCATCTCAAGATTTCTTCTTCCAGCCTCTTGCCACGCCAATAGTCTTTCAGGATCAGCTTTTGGGGCCTGCCTTCTGATTGTAAAATAATCAGACGACAGTAGAAAACCTTCATCTCGATGCTTTTCATCCCTCTTATGGTCCTTTCCAGAGGGTACTCTGTCTATCAAAGCATTCTGAGAGCTTTTCCTTAAAACCTGAACGCTTGCTGGAGTGCCAGGATGCTCATCTTTGTTAACAAAAGCCTTAGGCACGTGAAGGTCAAGACCTTGATATACAAGGTCAAGCACATCCCGCTTACATTCAAATGTATACTTTTGCTTCCCGCGACTATAGCATAATTCGTATTTAAGCTTTGCCATGTTAAAAGTCAATCCTTTGGCAGGATCATCAGCGTCCCAAGGCATGTAATTTATCAGGGAAGGAGTGGCATCTACACGGAGCATAAATTCCGTCATAACCTTATCCAGAGATAAGTTTCCTGATCTTGCAACCCTTGCGACACCAAACCTAGGCCATCTGGAGAAAGAACGTAATTTGTGAGGAGGATAGTAATTCAAACCCCAGAACTTAAGTATCCATGCCAGATCATGAGCTCCGAGATTCATTGTGGGTGTCTCAGGCTTGTCTTGCGAGCTGTTGACTGTTTCAGTGTCTGTTGGATGCTCTGTACCTGAGGGAGACTGTAGAAATTTTTCGGGTCTAAGGGAGAAATTCCACCGAAGCGAGAGTGATGTTGATCTGAACGGATCAAAAACCTTCTCACGAGGCTTTCCTTCCGATGGAAATGCATATAGGTAATGATTTAAAGAATTCCCAGACTCGCATTCCCAGTCCATTGTAACTTCGAGAGTAAATGCAGGGGCTTCAATAAATGCAGCTCCAGAGGTGCCAACTGGAACTTTTAAAGAATGTCGGCTAATCAAACTCTCAAGACTGCTCACTTTTATTTTGAAGTCTTTAGCATTGACAAACACGCGACCATCTGACTGCTGAAGTTCAATCGGACCAGTCACTATTTGAAGTTTATCAAGACTCTCATATGGATCCGTTGTAGCAAGAACATCCCACTTTGACTCAGAAAAAGATATAGTGATATTGCCATGAACGTAGTTTCTCATATCATCCCACCAAGGTAAGCTTCGTTCTTTCTTAACGACAGGTAGAACACCTGGACTCCTATTACTCAGATTAGCTCTACGAAGAGCCACTGTGAAAGCATAGCTAACGTCTGCAAAAGCCGGTTCATATCCAACTCCAAAGGAAACTTGTCCTTGTTCAAAGTTTATGCGCAGATCTGAGTAGGTCTTCATAGGTGGCGTTGTGCCAGTTGCTGACCGGAACATTCGCACTTTTCTCCATTTGCCTACAAAAACGTCTTGCGAAATTTGTGGCTGAAAACACGTTGCCTAATTTAAGAGAAAAATTACAAGCAGTAAAATAATCAGTCAATTGAGGTCATAACTAGAAAACGGTGAGGCACAGAACAAAGATTAACAAACACGAATCCTAAAAGAGAGGTAACAGACAAAATACTAATGGCATGGGAAAGGATAACAAGAAAAGAATCATACCTGCTGAGCAAGTACAATCCGACCTTCACATTTCCCAGAAGTGCCAGAGAGAAGAGGAAGTGTGTAATTTCTAAGCTGAACTACCAAGCTTCGAGTTTTTAAGTCAACGTTGCCTCCATATAACCGAGAAAAGGGTATGTCGTTTTCTTGACAAATAGGATCAAGCTTCTTCAATACTTCTATCAAACCAGCATCACCACCATGAACTGCTGTCAAGCTTAAATCAAAATCTGTGGCACAAACAGAGAGAAGTGACGTTCTAGCAGCACTTGGCTTAAAACCTGCCTGAAACCCCTCCCCACAAGCACCTGAACCCTCTGAGGGAACTAAACCTTGGCATGCCTGATAATACGATTGAAATGACCGTTTGTGGATCTCTTCCTTCACTTTATTAATAGCTAAAGGATCCTCAACATCAATTTCAGCTCCATCAAAAAACTTCTTTCTTTCATCTGAAGGATCACTTGTTTCTGCACCTTTAGTAGGCTGAGTTCCTTTTTGAATAAAATCCTCAAGAAATTTCAATCTGACAGCCAACTCGCAGGCTTCCTTTTTCACCAGCCGATAGTGTTCATCAAGCCAACCCTGAATTGGTTCTTCCTCGATATCTGCGGTTAGCTTGCGTATACAAAATCTTATGCGGCCAAACTTTGGACTAGATTTCTTATTCTTAGGCCTCGAGCTTTCTCTCTTTCCTGGAGAAATGTTTTTACCTTTCGCTACAGTGATAAGTCTCAAGGCTCGCAACATGTCTTCGACCGAATCATCTATGGCTCGTAACTGTAGTTTGTATGGCATGCAAATATGCACATCACGCCCTTGTACTACCCAGTCCCAAGGACCAGTCATTACAGGGACTGCATCAGACAAATTCGAAGTGGTAGCAGGGATTCTTGATATTTGCATTCTTGTAGTCTTAAACACTCGAGATCCATTAAAAGCAAGCATAAGCCCTTCAAGAAGCACTCCTATAAAGGCATTCTCAGAAAAAATTGATTGTGCCTCCAATTTAACCTCCACTCCATCTCCTACCGCAGCTGATATCGTCAATTTTTCTACATCGATAGCAAACATAGATTCCTTTTTCTTCTCCTTCTCAACAGAATTAGACTGATTTGTTTTTACACTAGGGCCATCATCTTTCACGCTAGAGATTCCTCTGTCATGTCCGCTTTCATGTTCTTTAACCTTTTGTGCATAAACGAATGACTTCAACCGCAAAAACAGCTCATGAAATGATAGATGGACGTCAGGTTCCCAGCCCAGTGAAATATCAGTAGCACTGAAGAGAGAACAAACATCAATTTCATTCAGGCCACCGGATCTACGTACAAGCTTCGCGTTGTGCATATCAAACAATATGACCTTTGAACAAGGTTTATGCTCCTCCAAATACTCCTGGTAGATGGATATTGCTCTTCCAAGTTCCATTTGCGTCGAGTGTTTATCCTTGTTGAGACAAAGGCTAAACTGCGATATTTCAACAGAGACAGAGTACTTCAGTCTTTTACATTCTTCAGAAGCAGTAGACAGAATGCTCGCTGTGCGTGGTCTGCCATCCGCCAATGAACTAAACGAAACTCGGCCACCCTGTGATCCATAATTGACGGTTTTAGGATCGTCAATAATTGTATTATCCAATCCTGTATCATCACAGAAATTCACGCAGCAACGTTCAAGAGTAAGGTTCACAAGCCTAGTTCCTTTCCCAGATGCTTTAGATGGCTGCAGTCCTCCAGTCTTATTAGTCTTTTTGCCAGCAACAGATAGTGTCTTGAAGAGAGCTTTGAAGGACATCGCATTTGCTATGAGGGATTCAACACGCTTGAAAGAGAAGTAAATACCCATTCCTGTCACGTCTACTGAGAGTACCAATTTACTTCTGCAACCAACCTCGTCAGATGATGTCCTATCTTTTCTTCCCCAGTCCAAGCTAAGCTTTGCTATATGCATCAACGAACCAGAGTTCGGCTCTATTCCGAAAAGGTTTTCTTTAAAGCATTCTTGGTACTCATCTGCTAAATGCAGATTCAACTCACCAAGTTCAACATGAATTGCTGTGCCCGTACTCGAAATGTTATTTGCAAACACATGCGATGACTGCGAACAAAACTGCATATAAAACAACAAGAATTAAAATAAAAATTGAGATGCTGCGCAACAAAACAAAGAACAAAACAATCAACCATGTGAAAAGGCTTATTATCTTTCTATCTCACGACTGCAGTAAGTTCAGTTAATGTATGAAATCTACAATTAACACAATACAGTTTAAATTTATGACATATACGATTTAACCAACATTGAGTAAGAGAAAATATAGTAGAATTACTTACATGATACATAGGCAAATCATCAATACTATATAGCATAACAGTCATCTCAGGGGCTGAAACTGTGCCTGTCCACATAATTGCTTTCGCATCAGCCGCTTTTGACTTCTCGATAGTGTGAGTTCCCCCTTGAAGCACCAGATTTTTCTTTTTCGAGAAATGAAGGCGCAACCATGGCTGTAACCGAGAAATGAAGAGATTGCAACGGGTACCTCCCAGCTTTATATCAACTTCAGCTCTGATAGGCACAACTGGCTGAAAAGAGAAGGCAGCCATCAAGATAATATGAAATAGATAGGCCTAACTTTCACAAGAAAGAGTATTGACTCAAATGCATAGAACTTTGAAAAACAGAATCATATAACATCATGGCTTGCAAACCTGAATTGGGATGTAAATAAAAGAGACCACATCAACTTTCATAATCTCCAAAATAGAGGACTCATCTTCTCTAAAAAGCTGCAACAAAACACGAGCATATAATTAGTAAGAAAATAAAATATGGTAATCAAATATCTGAAAGAGCTTACACGATCATACATGAATCTCACTAAGTTCCATCTGAACATCGAGACGTGTACTCTCCCCTGTGTCTTCAAAAGATTTTGATTTAACACTCCTTAGTTGAATTCCTGTGATGTTATTCTCAGCAACAAGATCATGTTCTCGATTGACACATCTCACATCCAGTTTGGGTAGATTGAATGAAACCTGCTCAGAATGAACTGTCAGTAGAGCTTAGAATGAAAATAAGCATTTTACTTACAGAAGACACGTTAAACCTCTGGCCAAGTTAATTTCCATAATGCCAACTGACCTTTTCAGGAAAAGACGAAGAAAATTTGGCAAGTGCTGCCACTAGTTGATGCTCTTTATGAGGTTTATTGGCAGATGAGGCAACAGTAATTGGCGTAACAGTTTCATCTGAATGAACAGTAGATGATGATTTTTTCCTCTTTGGAAACGAATCCTCATCAAAAGTCAGAGTCACATCTCCAGATACAATTTCCACATTTCGTAAGAAAATACCTACAGCCCTATATTCAGAAAATAAACAACAACAAAAAAAGCCATAGTGAGCAAACCACTGACTGAGTATTATCTTCTGAAACATAAAAGCACAGACATCTTAACGGTGACAGAGCAATCTAGGCAGTTCAAGTATCCCAAAACAGTCTACAAATGTATAGCATTTAAGGAGGTACCTGTCATGTCCATACTCGGAAGAAAGAGAGAGTTCATCACAAAATAAAGCAGCAGAGGATCTGTCTGATGTTGCAGGTGACGTTTGGGAAGACGAACACCTTTCAAAGCTCAAGCAAGAGGACTGATCAGACATCATGCGTGATTCACATAAGTGAACCAGAATCGGTAGTACATGCAGCTTAACATACAGATTTGGCTTTGTCCCACCATCCTTAGATATATCCAACTTGAGCTCCTTGACTTCCACTATTGCCTTTTGCGTCTGAAATTCACGTAGTTCATTAGAAACAGTTTCCACAGATATCCCAACTTAAAAGCAATCAAAGTTTGGAATTTGAAACACGATAGTTAATCCAAACCAATTACCTTCACAGCCATATCTGCGACAGAAACTGAAAAAAACCTTGCAACATTAGCCACGAGCATCCACTTTCCCCTGCCTGAAGTACGAGGTTTCTGACTTCTGGCTTTCTGTACATTTTTCGATGAGGCCGAGGATCTCATCACAACTTCAAGATCACATATCAAGACTTGAATTTTTGGATCTCTAGAAAGAAACCCAACGCCAAGTTTGACCAAAGACTGTCGCAAGCTTAGTTTAATTTCACCAGCAGACACCGACTCAATAGCACCCTGGATAAACACTCAAACCAGAAACAAATCATCTTCGAGATAAACTACATTGTCTCAAAAAAAACATTAGCAGCGAACTACGTCCAAGTAGAAACACAATCAACCACAGGTCCACAGCACTAACAAGACGATCAGCTACATAACGTAACAATCACATATAACACAAAAACTACAGAAACATTATTTCTTACCTAACATAGAACACATGCAATCCACTACAATGATCTGACTGATTCAAGCTTCTACAATAAACAGTTCTTTTCTCCCTAAAACAAAATATTGCTTTTGATAAGTTTACAGAGTTTTCGATTCTCACCTTATTAAACTTGACCACAACATCCCTAAGGCATTTCCAACCGCCAACACGAAACACAACAGATGCTCCCAACACTCGGCTAAGAATCCATGCAAAGAACCTTGAACAAAGTCTGCAGAAGTAAAATCCATCAAATAAGCTACAATCTCACCAACTAAACCAAACCAAGCAGTTACAAAAAAGAAAAAAAACAATAAGAATCAGAAAATTACACTTGTCATCCGCTAATTAGACCAACCTAGTGAAAATGTGTGATTCAATCAACCGTTAATCTCAAACTAAATGAACTGATTTAAACTAAATTCATCAATTCCAATCCAGAATCACAGTTGAATCAAGTGTAATCAGCTACTTAAGGCAAGCTCTTGGATAAAACTAGAGAATGTGTGATTCAAATCAAACTAAACGAACTGATTTAAACTAAATCCACCGATTCAACTCCGTAATTTGCAATTAGAGAAACAGATATTGAAAGAGAAGGTTGAATGGCGTACATGAAGATCATCCACAAGACGATGGAAGCAATCAAGAAACCGAAGAAGAACTTAGCAGGTGAAGCCGCCATCTGAGCTTCACTTGCGGCGGATAGAACTGCTAATTTCTCTCACTAGAAGAGACCAAGTGATTCACCCGCCGCCGGCGGAAATGAAACAAACGAATTTCAAGCGAAACACCATTTGTTTACTCTTTTAGACTCTTGCGATAAATTAAACAAACCCTAATCGTTTAAAAATCAGTTAGAATTCTGGGAGAGTGAGAGACTATAGAGCTGATTCCATTCGGGAAAGATCCGATCCGATGAGGTTGTGAAGTGTGATCGTTAGAGAGAGAGAAGAGAAGAGAAGAGAAGAAGAGAGAGAGTGTTTTGCTGGTCTGATGAATGACCATGTGAGACTGGTGACGGGTTGAGAGAGGGGTAGTTGGGATCTAGTGCGGTGAGGTGTAGCGTAAGTTCGGTGGTTTCGATTGTGTCTCTTTGGGGACTCGGATCAAACTGGTAAATCAATAAGGACTCTTTTTGGTCAAATTTCTTTCAATGTTCATTAATTTTCATCACAGCTTTTGCTAAGAAAAAGTAAATAATCTAAATTGAAATAGAAAAATTAGAAGATTTACTTTTGATGGTCTTCCAAGTTATTTCTAATTGTGATATTGTCATAATTTTATGTAGCCAATTAATAAGTCAAAGATAAACAAGTCATTTCTAATATGATTGTAGAAACATATATTTCGTAATTTTGGTTTTCTTTTGTTTTTTTCTATCATTTGTTTATAGTTTCCATAAATAAACGAGACTAATTGGCAAATAGAATAACAAAAGATTTTCAAAAATTTATCTTCTATTACAACAAAAGACTAATTTATTTATTAATTGTTACATATCATTTCTATAAGAATTCCAAAAATCATCATCAATTTTCTCATTACCGTCACATTCATCTCCACTGTCCGATCTTACGTCATTCTCAATATCCCCACCGTCAGATTTCTTAACTCCAGCTACTCCATCATCGGCTTGCTCAGTCTCCTTAGACTTGGCCGGCTCCTCCTATACACATCAAAAACGACAGCATTTATTCTTTTGGCGCCAACATGAAGAGGAATATAAAATGAGTATATTCTCGGCAACATCAGTATGTAGTTGTCTCTGTCTTTGCTCCAGCTTCTCCTTCTTCTTCTTCTCCTCCTTTTTCCCTTTCAGCGGCAGCTCTCAAGCTTCTTAATCACAGTATGGGAATGAATAAGATCTGCATGAAAAAATACAAACTTTCTAATTTCTTCTATGGCTCGACCAAGAAACTAAATAGAGAGAGAGAGAGACATAGAAGCATTTCTCACGTTTCAAGCGAGTTAATAATGCATCATAAGTTCCAATGGATACCAACATCTTTCCAATTTGAATTTGAGTTTGATCTGCTGATGCGTTCTATTAGGAAACAACTGTTGTACCATTGACATATAGATTGCTCCCAAACTCTTGTATAAAAATTACAGAAAATGTCTGTATAAAGTTATGAACAAACAATCGCATTTAAACTAACAGTGAGATCAAGTTTATTACTTCATAGAAGAGTTGTGTACCTTGTTTTGACCAACTAGTTCTGAAAGTCATGTTCAGGTATGTTGTTTGATAGTTAACCGGTGAGTCCTGAATTTCATTTACCTTTTTCTCTATGAAATCAAATATTATTGATCTGTTTAAATTTAAATATAAAGTGATATTATTTTTCATTTAAGGTTTTAATGAAGATGAACAAATTTAAGTTACATATTTAATGTTTTGATGGGGACAACAGAATATGAGTATCTTATATTACCAAATCTTATTTATAAGATTTATAAGAAGCCAAAAGTGAGAGTCATCTAGTAAATTTGGAGACTTTGATTAATTTTTCAACAGAAAACTAGTCATTAACCCGTGTTTGCGCAGAGCGGGTAATTTTTTGTATTTTTTATAGTTTAGTTTGAAAAAATTTGGTTTAATTTTTTTTTATCATAATTAAATTTTATTACATAGGATGATGATATAATTTCAGTGAATTATAAGTTTATTTATTAATATCCGTATCTTAATTTTATGAATTGAGTTTTTGATTATCTTGCGTATGAATATACATTCGGTTATTCAGTTAAGGTTATTCTTTCTTCTGCAAAAAAGAAAATTATTTTTTATTTTTATTATATTTTTAAATTAAATTCTACTACAAATTAGTTTATGATTCTAAAGAATTATTTTGTTAGTTGTATTTTTATTTTTTTTATTTTTTTTAATATTGCAGAGATTTGAAATTTTAAACAATGATAGTTAATAATAATTTGTTTAGGTGGTAAAAAAAGTTTCATTTTTTATTAAGATTTTGAGTCATAAAAAATATATAAAACAAAAAATATATTTCTATATAATAATATTTAGGAGTAATATATATTTCCTAAAATTTTGGTAACTAATATCTGGTTTGAATTCTTGTCATATCTCAGTATTTTGGTAATTAAGATGATTAAAGAAAATAATTATGGATTATTAGTAACAAATCAATATTATTGTAGAGATAAATATAAATCTATAACCAAATAGATTTTAGTGGTATAGATTGTAAATAATAGGGATATTTAAAACATTTTTTAAATAGATTTTTTAAATAATATTGTAGAGATAGTTATTTAGAAGATCTTTGTGGTATAGCCAAATTGAGAACTCGTGTAATCATAATAACTGGTGAGAGCAGCTTAGAAAGTCTGTTTGCATCAATATGTAGATTGACACACTTTGAAAATCGTGATATAGAATTTATGTGGACTAAAAGAGCAAAAAATTGGAAAATATTGAAATTCATTAATCTTAGATTCTAAAGAATTTATAATAAATGAGAATATACACACTTTGTACAAGTTAAAATACATTTTTTAATTCTAAAATGATTATCAAGTACACAAAACTATACCAAACATAGGGGGAATAAAGTCTCAGTTTCTTTTTAAAATAGATTCTGAAAACAAATTTTTGTGACATTTTTATATATATAAAAAAAAAACTTCTGCATTTCATCAATTTTTGTTTTTATTCTTATGTTTTTGTAGATGAATCTGATCTGAACCGAACCATGTCTTTTACCAACTTGAGCATCAGTGAATATAATAAATCAGAATTTTTGTTTTGCTGTATAATCAATTAGTTTTATGATTTTATTTTGCATTATTATGTGAAAGAACAAAATGATTTGTGGTTTGTATGTTTCCTGATTTAAGTGATGATACCTTATATAATAAAGTAAAATTTTCTTTTGAGAAAATTCCAAAAAAATATCATGTCTTTTTCTAAACTTTTCTTTTTAAACTTCTATTTTCAACAATGTTTATCAATTATAAGTGAGTAATTGGCATGTAAACTTCTATTTTTAGCAATGTTTGACTATTTTAACTAGATAATTAACATGTAATATAATTTAAATATATAAATTACTAGTAATTTAGAAATCGATTTACATATACTAGATGAGAATCCGCGCTATGCGCGGGATAATTTAGTTATATTAATTTATTATTATTATATTTTTCAAAAAAAATTGATAATTCTAATAATTCATAAGATAGAATATGCGATAATTTCTGAGTTTTGTTTTAATTTGTATTACAAAATAGTCGTTTTAATTTGTATTACAAAACTATCGTTTTAGTTAAATCATATTTATATTTATATATATTTTTAATTTTTATTTAAGTTATTTATTTCTTATCATTCATCTCTTATCTTCTTTTTTTATAATATTTTTTATACTAATCTTAACATTATAAAAGTTTTTAAAATATATATATATATATATATATTAATTTAAAATCCTGAGTTTGTTTTTTATACGTATATTTCATCACTTCTTTTTTTCAACATTTTAAATTTCATAGATTCATTTGATTATGTTATATTTCTTAGCTATTTTTTTAATTTTCTTCATTTTAATTTTGATAATTAATTATGTATTCAATTATTTACTGATTATATTATGTGTTTCATAGTTTTATAATTCTAATTTTTCGTATATATTTGATTATTTGTTGATTACACCTTATATTTTATATTTTTATCGAGTTTTGTCTATTAATTATATTAAAGCACTAAAAGTATGAAAATATCCATTTAAATTGTGTATGTATATAATATTTTATATATTCATGATATCTTTCATTAAGTTTAAATTTATTTTATTTTTATTTCTTTTATCTTTATGTTCTTATAATTTTAAATTGTTAAATATAAATTAAATAGATAATTAATAGATATTAATATGTGTTGTATAGAGGTGTTGCCACTTGTCATCAAAATGGAGAAAGCCCTTTTTCTTTTATATATAAGGATTTAACTCGTTTATTCTCTAGGACACCCATGACAACGAAGATTCGATCAACATCAATTTACCAATCAGAAAACTCATCCATTATCATAATTCCATAGAACAATGAAATATCAACCTTTACTCGATAATCATATGATTGTTCTATCAATTCCCTTTATCAACTATCTCTTCATTCGAATGTTCATCATTAGAACTGAAATCTTCGACAATAACATCACAATTGTTTCTTCCTTGTTGAATCCAAATTGGTTTCCTTCTCATATATAACTTTTTGCCCAGCATTAATAAGCTGATTGGGTAAAAGCCGCAATCTGATTAATTAATGCTGCCATCAGATTTGTCACCTGAGTATTTAAAGTAGTGAGGTTCATTGTTAAAGTCTCCTTTAAACCTTCAAAACATGTGATGGTCAATGGTTACAAATAGTTGATCAAGCTTCGAAAAAACAATGAGAAAGCATACTCTGATACCACTTGACGTAGTTGGAAATCACTAGAATTAATAAGAGTTAAACCTAGTTTAAAAATAAATTTTCAAGTGACAAATGTAAAGAATAAAACTTGGGAATCCACCCAAAAAGTGTAAACCTCTGGAATTTTAAATTATAAAATTAAGATTTTTTTTATTAGAGATCACCTATGATCTCTAGCTAAAATCCAAAGCATAAAATAGAAAATTTTATAAATAATAAAAATCATAATAAGTAAAAAATAACCTATAGAAAAAGAAAAAACATCCTAAATCCCAAAAAGAATAACTTAAAAGAAATAAGTAGGAAATTAGGTGAAAGAAGATGATGTTCAAGTGGTTTCAATAACTGGGATGGGTGGTCTTAGGAAAACCACGCTTGGTAGACAAACTTTTAATCACGACAAGGTTAAAGAGAAGTTTGGTAGACTTGCATGGGTATGTGTTACACAAGTTTGTGACCACATGTGACATGAATGTGTGGCAAGCGATCTTGCAAAATTTCAAACCTAAAGAAGAGGAAGAAAACATCTTGAAGATGGCATAAGTTACTCTCTACAAAGAACTCTTTGGATTGCTGAAAACATCAAAATCATTAACTGTCATTGACGACATATGGAAAGAAGAAGATTAGGACCTAATCAAGCCAATATTTCCACACAAAAAGTGATTACCACAGAAAACATCAAAAATATGTGAGCACATCATTATATTCTTTGTGTTTGGATATCATTAATACACGAGAAAATGTTATACAGGTTCGAAGGTGCTACTTACTTCTCGAAATGAGAGTGTGGCAGGACGCGGAGAAACATATATCAAGTTTAAATTAGAATGCCTATCTGATCAATTTAATTGGACACTTTTCCAAAGAATAGCGATGCCCAATAAAAATGCACCCGATAAGCATTCAGATGAAGTGATATATGTTTTGGAATTATCACAAAAAAATCTTCTTAGCCTTAAATATTTGATTGTAGCATAGCATTATCACATCATACTTCATTGTATATTTGTTTCATGGTATAAATGGTGCATTATTTATTTGTTTGGTGATGTTGTGTAGGATAGAAGAATATCGTTAAGGAAATGGAAGAGATGGGTAGTCAAATGATTGAACATTCTGGGGGATTGCCTTTAGCTATGTTAGGAGGCTTGTTCGCTGCAAAACACACAATGCATTATTGGAAATAGTTATCTGAGATTATTGGATCTCATATCATTGGAAGAACCAATGACAGCTTTTATGTGATTTATATCAAAACTGTTTTTTATACGTTTGCTGGTTTAAGTGATGATACTTATCTTAATTTGATCATTCTTAATTAATATTGTATCAGAGCTGTGGATGAGCTCCTTGGCTTTTTGATTCTTTTTTTTTTGTTTCATTTGAGCATCTTTTTTCTTCACCTTAAAACAATTGTTTGTTTGTTTTGTCTATATCGTATTTTTTGTTATCACAAATGTTTTTTTCATCATTTCATGTGATCACAAATACTATATTTTTCATCAGCTCATCTACATTACAAATATTTCTTTGATTCAGCATGATTTTTTTCCGAAGTTCAGCTGGATTTCATCATCTAGGGGCCAAGCAAAAGTGAAGATAGATGATGCTATCTCACCATCTCATCTGCTTCTAGGAATCCAACTTTCGACCTCATACCATACTGATAAGAAGTTCTCTTCCTTGGATTTTGACAAACAGATTTCCTCTATAGAGAATCATCTATAACTTCAGCTCGATTACAGTATAGCTATGTCTCCATATCGTCTGCTTCTAGGAATCTAATTTTCGACCTCATATATCATAATGACTCAGTGTAGTGTACGTATTCTTAGTATCTGCAATTTTGAAAACTCTTCCACTAAATATGTAATTTCGGGAAAAAAATCAACCTATATAAATCATTTGACTCAATTGATGTCATTTACATCTCGAATCGGTGATCTAATGAGAGGAATTAATTTGAACCTTCAAGACGGATATAATCATACATGAGCCCTTGAAAAGGGGTCAAAGCGAGCGGTTGAGTAAGATATATGGTGTTATTTCCTGGATGAAGATAAGAATTTGGCACTTCCACGTTGTATAACCAGTAGAGCCCATGGATACCATATCTTGCGATGATATTGTCTTTACCAAACGATCCAGTCGTAAACAATGGAGTCTCTAAAGAAGGATTGTTCACTCGAACCTTCAAAAGGAAAAATAAAAAGAAAAGATGACAACTTCAAGAATAATTGTACTTCCCTACAAAAGAGTGTTTATGAATTTCGTACCTGCAATTCAACTACGTTTGCTGTAGCTAACGCAATTCGTAGTTTGAACGTTTTAGTTTTTTCCTTCACATTATCATCAATTCTAAATCTGATCTGCCATGTACTACCCGTATATCTTCCCCTTGCTAATTTCCTACAAACAAAGTTTACCACAAAATAGTACTAGAATAAAGTTCAAAAAGAAAAGAAAAAAGTACTAGAATTACATAATATATAGTTCTTGATATATGTAAAGATTAATAGAAGTAAAACTAACCTTGGAACTTGCATGAAAAACCAGTCTTTAGTATAATCATCAACATCAACATTGTAGATCATATCTTCTTTCGGGTACAACTCCGAGTATCGGTCCCATAATCCATACTGTCGATATTTATAATCATTTCGGTTAAGATAAACTTTATTGACATACATAGGATTTGGATCAGGAATATAGAATTCCGCTGCGCTACGATCAGGAAGACCAATTTCCCATAAGGTGGGACCATCTCTCGGTGGTTCATACACCAAGTTACCGAGTTCAATCTTTGAACCTGTTTAGATGCGTATAAGTATTCAATCTAAATGATTTGGTATCAATGTTATTTGCTTGAGTAGAAAGGAAAAGAAAAGTCGAACCTGGGGCAATGTATAATATGGTGTTGTTATGGTAATCACCGATGAATCCTGAAGCAAATGCATAGAGATTATAACGACCACTTCTCACATTGTTGATAGA
Organism: Sisymbrium altissimum; assembly: GCA_900406495.1. Classification (NCBI taxonomy): domain Eukaryota; kingdom Viridiplantae; phylum Streptophyta; class Magnoliopsida; order Brassicales; family Brassicaceae; genus Sisymbrium; species Sisymbrium altissimum. The sequence goes on from OVBI01000354.1 coordinate 55,914, forward strand.
AAAGTACCCGTTTTCATCTGCCTTTGACCAGAACTGGTAACCCTATGAAATGTATCATTAAGAAATCATCAGTTCTTGTTAATAAAAATGTAAACTGTGATAAGTTTCGAATTAGTTAATTAATTACTTTGCACTCTCTTTGCCAAGAGCCAACATGTCCAGGTGCAGCCAAGCCCACGTAAGACCCCTTTGCTGCTATGTTCCCATTCCTTATGTATCTGTAATCAAATACCCAAGTGTATTAATTGTATAGATAGTGTTTATCTATAATTTGTTGTTATGTTCTAATCTTATCTATAGTTTATGATCTCAACTAACTCTTGTATAAATATGATATTCAAGTGGATAATGAAAGCATCAGATTCATAAAAATTCTACATGTAAAATATAAGACAAATATATATATATGAAATTTTTTAAAATAAATAATTGGAGTCTATATAGAAAATGTTGAACATGTCATTGAAATACAACAAGTTGTTAGACGTTACTCGCAGTTTCAAAGAGGACCTAGTGCCTAACCAATTAGTAACAGACTAGTATTGTGGCCCATGCTCTGCATAGGTTGATGGGCATTGTATGGTTTTTAATTAAAATTTCAAAATAAAAAATTGCATTTATATTTGTTTAAAATAAAAAATAAAAACTCCACATGATCATTATAATAGTAAAAAATAGAAACAGTTGCGAAAATAGTGGGAAAAACAGTTAGGGAGAGAATTCATTTTTATTTTAAACACTTTTTTATAAAAAATTAACAAGGGAACAATTCATGATTGTATTTCGTATTTGTAAATATTTAATCAACCTAAAATAAATAAATGATATTTTATATAACAAGATTTTGTTTTTTGATTTTTCTTAAAAAGATATTATCGAACATAATAAACAAAGAATTGAAGATACTAGTGAACAATAGATTAAATGACCTTAACCACAAAATGTTAAATTTTCTGTAAACCAATTTTTTTTTATAAAATGCTAAAATTAGCGGTGATCTTTATAAGAGTGCACAAAGCACACATCAGACATACCGGTCTCTAATGAGTAATCTACCAGTAACAATTCCACGTTTGTCTGATGATGGGAAATCATTTGAGGCGATAAAATCATAAGGCCATTTCTTTTCCTCAATCTTAGCCTGTAAAAGAAAAAATATATATATGTTTCAAACATAACACTTGATCTGGAGAAAACAAAAGATGTATTTATACATATAGACCTGATTCTTGGCTTGGTGCCAAAGCAAGAGTGGGCCAATTCTTTTAGGAAAAGAATTGAGATAAACAAAGACAGGTCCAAACACTTTCTTCCATGCTTCGCCCTCATTGAATTTTATGATGAGATATGCTCCAGCGTAGTGGGTACTGTGAAAGATCTGTTTCCATACATAAAAAAACGTTTTAAATCAGAAGGTAAAGTGTTGGGGGACCATGCAAATACGTGTTTTGTCCTTTGTGTAGCTATTCGTTTTTTTCCTTTTCACAGAAAGCTTAAGCATTTAAATTAATTTGCGGTAGATCCTTACTCACCCCAAGATTTGTGGGACCGACATGAGAGGATAGGAATTGCTTGAGAGGTCCGGCAGATCGGAACTCGTGGCTTGGTGTGATTTGCCAGAATCCTACCGAGTCTTTTGTGCTTATCCATCCATGAACTTTGATGTCTTTACTCTCCATTGAGTACTCATATTTATCATCCACCTACAAAGATTGTTTGAAGAGATTTTGTTGTCAATCACTATGAAATTCCTCTGTTTTTCTTTTACATAATGCTCCTTTTTTTTTAATTAGTCGGTAATTTGTAAATCCATTTCAATGAATGACTACTTTAGATGAATATATTAAAAGGGCTGATCCTATTTACCTCTCCTTTAAACCTTGGCTCAATGGGGTTGAGAAGACGAACAGCCTCTGGAAAAGCAAGGGTCTGACCTCGGGGAGGAATCCGATCTTCGGGCAAAGGCATATATCTTTGTGTATCATCTGATATAGCCATGTAATTAAACCTAGAAATTAAATAACAAGTATGATAAAAATATCCATACTTCTGTTTTTAGCTTTGAAACAAAAACGAATAAGATAAGATATAATTAAAACATACTTGTCTTTATTCAGCCTGAAAGCTACTCGGATGTTGTCGAGTTCAACAGCTGGCCATCCTTTTAAACGCTCAAAGATTGCGTAAGTGTAGAACCCCGATGAATTCCGCAGCATTACAAATCTGAAATAAATTAAATATCTTATCAGTTTCAGACCAAAAAACAACGGAGTTTCTTGTTTATGAAGCTAAAAGTTACAATAAACCTCTTGTCTATATTAATAGGTAGAGTATTGTCTAAAAACTTGTTCCATGGCCTAGAAAATGATAGCTCTAACTTGTCATCGTTCTTGGTGATCACTTCCATTTTTGTTGCGTCGATTCTATGAAATGAAACAAAATAAGATCATCACATTATCACAATAGAGGTTGATCCATATAATAGTGAACAAGATACTTGAATCAAACATAAGATAAGTTTCAAAATCCAAACCGATCCAGTGTGCCCTTTGTCTTTTTAGCTTTCTTTCCTGGGAAGTTCCATACCAAATCCCAGTAACTGCAGGAAACGAGGAAAACAGAATGAAAGATGATATCTGGGAAATATATTTCGGTGAATATATACCTAAATACCCGCGATTGTCTTCTCTATCGGTGACTGCGAGCACATTTTCAATGCCATGGTACCGAACTCCAGTGATGGATCCCTCAGGGTTTGACAGAGTTAGTTGCACGATGCCATTGTCCATTATCACCTGTGAATTGCGTTAACTGATCAATATGACTTCTACATCAAGGAAGTCAGAAAAAAAAACTAATGAACTATAATCAAACTTGGTAACAATTCAATATGTTACTAAAGCCGTAGATTCAAACTCTTAATTAATTTTTTAATTAATAATAGAAGTAATAATTATTTTAAAATAATGCTTTCGAGCATTTTATTTGATATGGAGCTATTTAATTGCTCTTAATTCAAATTATACTTACATGACGGCCTTGGTAATGTAACTGCAACGTTCCATGTGACATTGATCGTGGAGTATGAGGAAGATTTTGGCTTTGAGCTTGACGTATTACAATCCCCAACAGAGTATACATGAATAAGATCAATGTTCCAATCAACGATCTTCTGCGTCTCAGAATTCTTCTTTGAGAAGCTTTTGTGAAATCAATATACAACCAAACATACACGAAAAATATAAGTGATACATAAAAATAAAGGGAATGTGTTAGTAAATGTAGTTTCTTGTTACTTACCTGTAATTATGAGACTAACAAAGGAATCAAAGGCGTGTGAACACAAAGAGTTGAGATTCATGATTATTTGATTTATCAGCCAATTATGTTTGGCCTTCTCCAAACTCTTTTTACAGAGAAGAAGAAGAGCAAGAGGTGTGTAATTCTCTTAGGAATAAAGCTACATACTATATCTATATAGATATATTATTAAATACAGAAAATCTGTTATGACAAGAACCTTTGCGGTAGGAGAAGGAAAAGACAAAAGAGAAATATATAAACAAAACACGTGCTTTGGCTAACCCTAAGAATCATGACTTAGATAAATAGCAAAGAAAAGAGAAAGTGAATGTGGTTAGATAAACTTTCCTTGAGCTGTAAATAAAGGGTTCTTTTTCTTCTTTTTTGTTTGTCGGCAAAATAAAGGATTCTAAAAAAAACGAATGTGATTGCCTCAAACTCATTTTCTTTAGTACTATTGTTTTAGTTTTTCTTTATAATTGAAAAAGTGTTGTTCAATTAAATCAACAGATTGTTACAAAAGAATCAAATGTTCACCAAATCATAGCACTTGATAGATATTTTTTTTTTCTTAAGAGTAGACATTAAGATTTTTTTTTTTTTTTTTTGAGGAAATGAACACATTAGAATGTTACAAAGGTAATCAAATGTGAACCAATTTTAGTTGTTATCCTTGCATAACCCACCACGAACAGTTCGGTGTCTTCTTAAGTATTATATTGGCGCTGAAGAAAATAATAGAATCATATATTTTCGATCTTTTGAGATTCTTAAAATGGTAAGACAATTTTCTCTATGACTAAGAGTCACTAAGAAATATTTGGTACCTTAACAAGTAAATCGAGGAAAAAAAAGAAAGAAACTGCATCACTTTTCATTGTTTTTTTTTCGTAATGAAAAGTGATGCAGTTTCGTAAGATTGTGGTATGTGGTGCGAAACACATCAAAGAAAATAATTCCTAAATTAGAAACTGATAATAGAAGAAAAAAAAAGGCAAAATAATATACCTGAAATAGAAAATAAAAACAAAAATAGTTGTGATCATATGATGTCAAAAAAATAAATGATTGAAGTGTATAGAGAGATTGGGCTGACTTTTTTGAGAATTAATAATGTAACCAATTTTAAACTTAGGTATGATACTTTACGGAAATATCTTTACTGACAAGTTAACGAGAGAGACAGAACGGTGAAACGACTTATATAGTTATAACTTGCATGTGTAGTGGTTTAGAGGGTGGAGAAAAAGATACTGGATTGCTTCAACATGATCGGTTAACGGGTTTTCTTTGATTTCTTCAGGTCCTTTAGATATTTGGTGAGAAACAGAGGATGCTCTGTTTTGTTCTTTATGTACTTATTGCTTGACTTAAGACCTGTCTGAAGAAAATTTATAATCATATAGCTACTTCATCTCTGTATGAATAAAACGAGATTGAAACAAAAGCACCAGAGGTTCAAGAATTTGCACACATCAGCCAAAGATGATTGGCTACGGAAGCAATTTCTTTTTCCTAGATACAATACTTATTCTTAACTTAATACATATGAATAGAAACGAGTTTGCAACCAAAGCTTCAGAGGGTCAAGAATTTGCAGACATCAGCCAAAGATGATTGGCTACGGACGCAAGTTCTTTTCCCTAGATACAAGACCTATTCTTAACTTAATACATATGGAAGCAAAATTATAAAAGGAGCAAACTTCTGCCTTAAATAAGACCATAAAGATCCATCGCTTGTCTGAACAAGAACCGGTTACTTACCATGTTCAAGCAAACCGGAGCCCTTGAATTTCTCTTCCATCAATCCATCCATGCGAGCTGCCATCTCTGGAGTCAGATAATTCTCCCAATCTCCGACCTTTCCCTTCCTGAAATACGCGCTAGTCACGTAATAACAAGGACGGTCCTCTCTGTCTTTCTCCCCTTTGTTGGGTTCAAGATTCTTCAATGTCTCGAAACTGCAAAGATTCACAACTTTCTCAATAGCCCCTTCCTTCTCTTCCTCAGCTGTGAATCCATAACCCATAAACTCAGATAGTTTCTTCACATACGGCAAAGGATCAGCTCTCATTGTCTCATACTTGAGGAACAAGATCTGATCTGGATTTTCTTGGTAAGCTTTCCAATACGACAAGACATGATCTAGGTAAGGACCATAGCCAGAACGACCTCGACAGAACATATCAAAAGACTCCTCAAGACTATTGAGAGGGCCATGATCTACCCTTTGCTTTTGGAAGAAAGTCCACATGGAGATGAAAGTGTCCTTTGGATCTCTCCAGATGTAAACCATCTTACAACCCGATTTCGAAATCGACTCGGGTAATAACCCGTGAGGGAGATGAGTAGAAAACAAAGTGTTCCCTTTGTCCTTTAGAACATCAATATTAGGGAAGAAATAGAACTCTATCTCAATGAAAGGAACAAGCTCGTGAGGGTTACGTTTTAGGAGAGGGTTTGAGGAGTCGTCGAAGCTAGATCGGTTGGCTATGGCGGAAGTGAGAGCTTTGAGCCAAGTACTTCCTGTCTTTGGGTAGCTACAGACGAGGAAATCAATGGGTCGCGCTTGGAAGAACTCTTGCGCGTGAAGACAACCTTCAAGGAGAGGCTGTATAAACCTATGACCACCGTATTCGATCAAGGGAGCTCTCGGTCTCCAGCCTTTCTCGTGTGGAAACGTGGCGATTAAGTCTTGGTAACGTTTCTGATTATTCTCAAACTCTGTTGACTCTGTCTCGGTCTGGTCGTGCTTCGGTGAGTTCGTCTTGGTTACGGTTGCTGATTCCATTGGAAATATTGAAAGAGGATAGAAAGACTTGTGTTGTGTTCTGTGGGAGATAGTATTGTTCTGTGTTCGGACAGATCAGATTGGGTCTTATATTGAAGATACGTGACCAATTATGTGTGTGAGTACATTACCAACCACTATCAAAGACTTTTTATCATTGCTGTCAACTGTCAATTATTCGTATCCGATTATAGTATCAAACACACTAAAGACAAACTAATTTACGTACCAAAGGAAAAAAAACAGTAATTTACATACCAAAGAAAAAAAACACTAATTTACATACCAAAGAAAAAAAACACTAATTTACTTTTTGACAAAGAAAATAAAATAATTCTTGCATGGAGGTTGGAGTGCTTAGGAGGCTCGTCGTCGATCGATTCAATATCACTCTGAATCTCTCTATCATTCGATTCCTAAGAGGCTAAGCTGCAAATATGAAGAATTCTTCTTTTTTTATGAGAAAATGACAATGATGAAGACCGAAAGTTGACAAATCCCCTAAAAATGTGCTGACCTAGTGTAGTGGTCAGTGCAAACAGTTGGCTTTTGTCTATTTGCTCAATTTGTTTAATTTGGCATTGGTTAGAGCAACATTATTGATGAGTTTCTTATAAATAAATATAATATAATACAATCCAAGTGTCTCTTCAAAGGTTCCAAAGAATTTATTCTTTAAAAAAAGACTAGGATTAATATATGCGCACTAATGCGCATGATTAACTGTTAGCATTAAATTACACATTAAATTTTATATTTTAAATAATAAAATATATCTTAGAATTTCATAGATTTATGTTCAAATAAAATATTCATGGCTAATAAATTAAATATTAAATTTATAATATTATTTATATGTTTTATATGAGATTAATAATAGTTTCGATAGTTTTTAAATTTATAATCGATAAAACGTATATGTAAATATAATGAAAGATTATTAGATTGAATTGTTAAATGAATAGCTAAATTTTATTAAATAATGTATATGTCTTGATTAATAATAAGATTTATAAACAATAAAATTTGTACATATGCATATATGTGGTTACTTATAGTTAATGTTATATATATTAATAAATATGATATATATATATATATATATATATATGTGTGAAATTTATGTTTTTTATATTTTTATTTTGTTTAAATAGTACATGTGCTTAGTAAAATGATTCTAATATAAATAAAATCAGTATACTTGTACTTATAATTTGATGCAGTAAGTACAGTATCACCGAATGATCTTTGCCATCTAAAATTTATATACGCGACATGACTATTCTTAATACTTTGATGAACGATAATGTAAGATTTTAACATTTCAATAAAAAATTTTAATAATATCAAATTAGCATCTAGCGTCTTTACCAACTTGAGATTACATTTTTTTTTAATATAAATATATATTTCGAGATTATAAATCTTAGATTAATATTTACAAGTTGGAAATATTTTAAAAGAGGTGATATATAACGAAACCTTATCGGATAATAAAAATTCCGACATCGTTCGGATCTCTCTCCGACTAGTTCAATTTTTATTCTTTTATTTTAGTTTTCTCTCCTTTCTCCTTGATTCTTAAATGATTCCGTCTTATCGAAATTTGTTTTAATCCAGCTGATTTCGAGGTCTTCTTTTTCTTCGTCAGTCAAGTTTGATCTTTATTTCTGAAAGGTTTAAGTTTTTGCTTTGGATGAATCATCATGTTCGATATTAGGCAAAGTTTCTTTCAAAATAAATCTTCAACTTTTTAATTAAACTTAGTGATTTAGAATCTGGATTAGTAGAGTTGAAGTTTTCTTCTTGGCAAACGTTTCAACAAAAGTTCAGTTTCTGGATCATCGGTGGCTTTATTAGTGCATCATCTCCGACGATCTGTTAAAAGGTTATCTGCTTTATCAACGGCGATTGGGAGAAAGAGTTAGCAAACAGATCAAGCAAGCATGAGGAGTTGAGTCCTGTCCGAGGTGTAGGCTTCAGATCGGTTGGTTTCCGACGGAGCTTTAGTTCGTCAAGGCGGCAGTGGTTCAATCTTTCTCATCCATCGGAAAGACGTTGTAGTGCAAGATGCGAGACATGTTTAGGACACGTGTCATCATTTATTTTATCTTTATCTTGTGTTTAATGGGTTTTTCTGTACTAATATGTAATGGACTTGATACTGCTTGTATTTCATCTGGTCCAAATGACTTTAAATGAATTATGTTGACAAAAAAAAAAAAGAACGAAACCTTAAAAATATTCATCAAAAAAAAAATAATTGTAAATATTTTATTAGTTCCTTTTTAAATACATAAACACAAAAATTGATAAAAAAATAAAATAAAAAAGTAGCTAGAGAAACTTTCACTCCCACTAGATTAGCATAATAATGATATTTTTAATGACCATTTCAATTGGTTCATAAAAATATGTGTTAATTTATTTTCTTACAAACATATAATTTTATCCACTATAATTTTATACAATAATAAAAATCAGAAATATAGTTTTTACAATAGTATCTTTATTATATATTTGTGATATATATATATATATATATTATATAAATATATATAATGTAATCATAAGAATGATAATTTTATTTTAATACTAATTTAGATGTAATTAATTATCGGAGAATATTATTAATATTTTTAATGAAAGGTCCTTTTTTAGTTAATATGAAATTTATGGCAGCACCAAATGTTTTTTTAATTTTTTCTTTTTTTTTTGTTTATTTTTATTTTTAAACATGTTGTCAAATACAATATTTATTTTTTCTTTTACAAATTTTTACATAAAATAGCAAATGAATATTATAAATCTAAAGAATATATTTTGGTTTTAAAAAAGACTATCCAAAATTTTGAACATTTATTTTATTGAAATATTTAATTTATTGAAATCCTACAAAACTTAATAAAGATTTTGATATTATAGAAGCAGTATTTGAATTTTATTAATACAATCTAAAATAATGGCAATTGATGAAAATATATGTATTTTTAATTTTCAGGTCTTTTATAATTTCATATAATTTATTTTGTAATATATTTGTTTTTATATCACATCTTTATGTCATACAAGAATATATTCTCTTTAGAAAACTTATGTAAAAATAAAAAATAATTAGATTTTTAATTATAAGAATATGACTATATTTTATTTATTAAAATATACATTTGGAACTTAAGAAAATACAATATAATAATCAGTGAATCATAACAGAAAAATAATAGTCAAAATAACAAAAAATAATATTACGAAGTATTCACATTAAATTATGTAAAATTATTTTTAATTATTTGACCTGCAAAATTTTATAATCTTTATCTAAAAATTTTAAATTGTAATTTAAAATTAACAATTAATTATGCTCAATAGCGCATGTACCATCCTAAACTGAACCCGTAATGACTCGAAGTCCTATGCCTATTCCTAGTATTAAATAAAGTAACCCGTAGATGTATTTTGTGAAGACAAAAACAAAGTTGTAAGGAAAAAAAAAATCGAATCTCCTAAAGGGTCAAAACCCAAGAATAATTGAATAATATTAACATCAAGGATTTACACAAGTTGTGCTCTTGAACATCTATTACATGATAATTTTGGATGTCCCTAGACAAGTAGTGATGGAGAGTTCATCACCAGAATTATTGAGGCCAAGAACCTTTCTCAGAGTAATAACAAGCCCCTATTCTGACTATGAGAGGTCGAACAAAGCAAGTGGTGGACAAGCGCATTAGATTGAAGAACTAAGTACCAAGATAGGTTTATCCTCGGCAGCTTATAACCATCCTAGGCCATTAACTAAAGGTTTGACTTGTTATGGCCAATGCAACCAATAAAGATCTCAACAAAATCTTTTGTTCAACAACATCACATGACTTTCACGGGTAAACAAGGTTGAACTAAAGGTGTAATGATATTAAATATAATGTTTAAATCATCGGCTATTAAAGTCCATGAACGAATAACCCTCTCAGTGTCAAGGAATCAACTTCGTTATAGTTTATTGTAAATAATATTAATGACTTTGAGATTCATAAAGATTAATCTCATCACTTTCGTCTCTCCAACTACTTCTTATCAGCAAGATCACTTGGAAGATCATCCCCAGAAGGTATCTTTCCAGGATAGTTGGTCACTGGAGGATCTGAACTGTACATGCTGCAATTCAACAAGTATATAGAAAATTATGATTTTAAACCTATGTAAATGTATCAAACATGAGCGAAATTCTAATTGAAAAAACTTACCATTTATCCACCAGAACAACTGAACGGAGCTCACAGTTGGTGAACCTGCAATAATTAGAAGAAGTTGGCATATTGAGAACACAAAAAACAAATACAAACAAAACATAAGAAGTAGCAAGCTTACTGTGAAGAAATCTCGCTTTTCACAGCTGGATCACAATCGTTTCCAAATGAGTTTAATGTTTGATACAAGAACCCGCTATGAGTAACAACCGCAATCTCCTTTTCTTTCCTTGTACTCAACCTGAAGTCAGATGATATATTAAAACAAAAGGTGATGCCAAGACTATCATGATCATCTACCCTTATGTCAAAACAAACTATCAAGCACATAGAGATGATAATAAGAGTTAGCAGATATTCACCACTTCATGAACTCCACACCTCTGGCCGCAATATCTTTGTTCTCCTCTCTGACGTCAGGCTTCCACAAAACATCTTCGTCAGTTTCAATCTGTATACAGACAAATATGAAAACATTAAGAAATCACCACAATAAAGCAAAAGCCAATTCTAGTTTCTACAGACAAATGATTAGTTACTTGCCAATGAAAAGTCAATTGCAGGGAATAATTCGCGGTACTTGGTGATATTGCTTCTCCTGTCACAAGGATGAACACCCTGACACCAAAACAAGAGCATTCAAATTCACTCTCAAACAACTGTGATTATACAAAATGTGTGAAAAGTACACATACCAAATGTTCTCGGCAAGATTCAACTGCAATGAACGGTGGACGATTTAAGCTTGATATAGCAGGACGATCACTGTTTCCAGCACCTGCTGTCATAAGCTGAGGTGCATCAACGCCATCTATGTAACCTTCTCCGCCAAAAGTTCCAACCGCAGTTTGTAAAGTCCTAAAGCAAAACAAGTACTGAGTTACAATACACAACTACTCTCTCAAAGGAGCTAAACAGTGGAACATAAACCACTAATCATGTCCACTATAGATGACTTGTCTCAAGTAAGAACCCAATGCCATTAAGGCCGTGACAAAATCGAGTATATTACCTGAGCAAAGGCGACACAACAACCAACTCAATTCTGTTAAAGATCCCACTTGCCTTAACATGCTTGCGTAGATTATCAACCTATAAATAACAGAATTCACATTACTTCCCTTTCGCAAAAAAGAGCACAAAACCTTTATGTGTAAACAGTACAGCAAACAGATCATTCATATAATACCTGTTGCCATCCGAGAGTTGTAAGATGTGCATCAAAGAGATCTTCAGATAAGTAAGCATCGTGATTCTTCTCTCCTTCTACATTGTGAATCCCTTGAGCATGTCTCACCTAAAAACACAAAGAGACAACAAATCAGATATCTGAGGAAACAGAGCCAAATCAGAATTACGAAAAGAGAATACTTTGGAGTTTGGACCAAACACGAACCAGATGTATGGTTTTGCAACGGTGCAGTGGGTAAAGGCCTTGACTTGGTTTAGCCTCCATATCTAATTTTTGAATTCATCCACCAAAAATAATCATTTAAAGTTACATGAAACGTTCATCAATACTAAGCAAAACCCAAGAAGCATTTTCATCTCTAAAGAGAAAAATCTACCCACAAAATTCCAAATTCCGACAACTATATTAAGATTGTAAGAGAAATAGACAGAGGGAGAGTTACCTTGAGAAGGAATAGAGTTGCAACAGCGAAGAGAGAGAGTACGAAGAGATGGAAGAGGAGAGGAAAGATGAGAAACAGAGGAAATGGAAATGGAATGGGAAAATGAAAGAATTGAGTTCATTGGTGAAGTTAAATAAAATAATAATATTAAATGGGGGAGTCGCAAACTGTGTGTTTAGATCCGTGTCTCCAGCTTTTTTCTGGTTCCTTTCCTTTTTAATTAACTACTGTTTCCTAATTTTCCTACTTTAGATATCTTTTTGTCATTACACGAACATGACTTTTTGGAATATTCCGAATTTGATTAGCACCTTTCGTTGTGGTTCTGTTTGACCTTAACCAACGCATGACAAAAAGTACAACAAAATATAATTATGTTGATATTTTATATTTAACTTTAACTTAGAATTATGGTCATGTTACCTTTTTACCTCCAACAAAATTTGACGATGAAGCACTAGCTTAACATAATTCTTGACCAAAGACAACTAGGATACCTACCATACCTAAATTTGCCTTCATAGGGGAATTGGCTCTGCTCACTCCTGAAAAGTTGAAATGCCAAAAGCCTAAAGCCTAAAGCCCTTTAGAAAATTTGATGCTTTTCTATCAGATTATATGCGTAAACAGACAATTTTCGGTTAAAGGTATTTATTCATTGGAATAGGAAATGCAAAAACATTAACGTATCTTATTGAGAAAAAAAGGATTGGTCTACGTAAATTTACAAAAAAAAAATAATAATAAAAAAAAGATTTTATCAGAAAATGAAGTGTGGGACTGGGACATAAAACTTGGGAAAAAGAAGAAAAAATATAATTTGATACTTGAAATTGATGTGCCCCAATTATTTACAGCATCAAATTAACCCCGTATCTTACGATTAATCCTTTTTCATCTCTTGGTTAAGAGTTTTACTGTAAATAATTGGGGTATAACAATTTTAAGCATCAAATTATATTTTTTTTCGTTTTTTTCTCCCCAAGTTTTAACCTCATGAATTCTGTAAATTGGGTATCGAACTTCTTCTCTACATGAAAGAGATGAAAAAGGTGTGCCGACCTCATTTTCTTCTCTACATGTCAACTAGAATACTAGCTAAAAATAATTTACTGAAAATTTTCCTATTTGCTGACACACGGCGAGATGTGGCCGACCTCATTTTCTTCTTTTGGCCGACCTCACTCTCTAAACTTCAATCCTGCTTTCTCAATAAGAAAATGTTTTCTGTATTTCCTATTCCAAAGAATAAAATACCTTTAACCCAAAATTTATAGTTCACACATATAATTTTATAGAAAAGCATCTACTTTTTCTAACCGGTTTTACCAATGCAGTTGTTGAGAAAATATTCCATGTAATGGGTTTCACACTTTTCTCCAAATCCAAAATCCAAACCTGATTCAAAATACCTAAATCCAAACCCAAAAAATAAAATTTAAAAATCTCAATAAATTTTATTTTTCTAAACTAAAAGAAAAACAGAAATCCAAATAAACTAATCAAAACCAATTCAAACTCCAAAGTTATATTTACATTTAATTAGTTTTTTTGTTTAAATATTAAAAATTTTGAGATTTTCATTATATTGATTATTATTATTTTGAAAAATTACAAAAAATATCTGAATTCAAATCCGAATTCGTATTCGAAATAAATCAATCCGAACCTGAATTCGAAATTGCACTTGATATAGAACCCAAAATTCGATCCAAAGCTGAAATAAATTGACCTGAATTTGATGAATAATTTTAGAAAACCCGAACGGGTTGTATATATTTAAATCCAAAAACCAAAAAAATCTGAATAAATCAATACGAACCCAAACGGAGACTAGAACCCAGGCCTCAATAGTATACTGAGGAAATTCGCACATGGAAGCAACGTTGGGTATCGTAGGTATCCTTTTTAAAAAAGCGGGCTCAAATAAGGCCCAATCATTAAAATAAGGCCCAACCCTAACAAACCCTAAATTACCTTTTCTTCTCCTTCGAAACTCGATTTTCCGCCGTCTTCTCCTTGTTCAATCGCCGCCGTTCGTCACCACCGCCGCCGTTGTCCGGTAAGTCGTTTTAACTTTTTTTTTCAGATTTCTGCTCTTCCCTTCCCTTCTCCCACCGCCTATTTGCTATCTTCTTCTTCCTTCTATGATTCATCGTTGACCGTATTTCTCAAGGTCCCTGATCAAGAACCAATACTACAAGAAGCTCAAAATGTCAACCACCAACACAACCACCGACGACGATACAGACTTGTCTTTCAGCGGAGACAAACGTAGAAAAGTTGCCATAATCATGGCCTTTTGCGGTGTAGGATACCAAGGGATGCAAAGAAATCCTGGCGCCAAAACCATTGAAGGTGAGCTAGAAGAAGCTCTGTTCCATGCTGGAGCTGTACCCGAGGTTGATAGAGGAAAGCCAAAACAATACGATTTTGCACGTTCTGCAAGAACTGATAAAGGAGTGAGTGCCGTGGGACAAGTTGTCTCTGGTCGTTTCCACGTTGATCCGCCTGGTTTCGTGGATAGGCTTAACTCATATCTACCTGATCAGATTAGGGTGTTTGGCTACAAACGTGTTACGTCGTCGTTTAGCTCCAAGAAGTTCTGTGATCGGAGGAGGTATGTGTATTTGATTCCTGTGTTTGCTCTTGATCCTTTCACGCATCGTGATAGAGAAGCAGTGATGGCTAGTTTGGGTTCTGGTGAGGAATATGTAAAGTGTTTTGAGTGTTCAGAGAGAGGTCGTAAGAATAAGATCCCTTGTCTTGTGGGCAATGGGAAAGGTGGTAACTTTGGTACTAAATCATTGAGTGTTATGTCGGAATGTCTGTGGAACAAGTCTAGTGTGTTGGGAACTGATGTAAAGAGTGAAGCTTTGAGTTCTTGTTTTCCTAATGGAGAAAATAGCATAAGTTTAGTAGATCTTGGAATTGATATTGTGGGCAATGGCGAAGGCAATAACTTCGATACTAAATCATTGAGTGTTATGTCAGAATGTCTGTGGAACAAGTTTGGTGCATTAGGAGCTGAAGTAAAGAGTGAAGCTTTGAGTTCTGGTTTTTCTAATGGAGGAAAGAGCGTAAGGTTAGTAGATCTTGAAGTAGATAGTTGTAGAAAAGAATCTGCAGAGAGGAAGATTAATGGAGAAGGAAATGAAATGAGTGAGGCAAAGAGTAAGTTTTGTTACGGCGAGAAGGAAAAGGAGAGGTTCAATAGAATACTGAGTTATTATGTTGGGTCATATAATTTCCATAATTTCACTACAAGGATGAAAGCAGATGACCCGGCTGCGAATCGTTGCATCATCTCCTTCACTGCAAATACTGTCATTAATCTTGATGGGGTTGACTTTATCAAGTGTGAAGTCTTAGGCAAAAGCTTCATGCTTCATCAGATTCGGAAGATGATGGGTCTTGCTGTTGCTATTATGAGGAACTGTGCTCCTGAATCACTTATCCAGACTGCTTTCAGCAAGTAAGCTTTTTTTTTTTTTTTTTTTGGTTAGGTTTAAAGCTTTGGAGTATCTATTGTTATGTTTATGTTGATTCTATACCTGGAAATTATGTAACCAGAGATGTGAATATAACTGTACCAATGGCGCCAGAAGTAGGACTTTACCTGGATGAATGCTTCTTCACTTCCTATAACAATACAAAATTTGAAGACAGTTATGAGGTGTCTATGGAAGCATACAAGGAAGAAGCTGAAGCATTCAAATTGAAGCATATATATTCTCATATCGGCTCTGCGGAGCGAAAGTATGGATCTGTGGCTCTTTGGTTGCATTCCTTGAACTATAGAAACTATCCTGACTTAAATTATGGCAGAAATGGACATAACATATAGGAAGATCTTGTCTGTAATATTATTGGTGAGACCCAAGAAGCTACAGAGCTAGAGCTAGTCCAAGTTTCTAAGCAAACTGATGATAACTCTCAAGTCAAGAGTTCGAAAGACTTCATGCCTATGGCTTAGCAAATCTCGGGGTTTGTTTGAATATTCAACATTGCTTGTGTTTTGATTAATGATTCATGTAACTTTTTATATTAAACTAAAATTTCTGCTCTTCGCACGGATTTTTTATTATTTATTTATATGTTATCTTAACATTTTTGTTATATTTTAGTATTTTTATAGAATTTGGCATAATTCTACAGCTCCATCACAAGGTGCACGCTCTGAGGATCCTCATACGTTCCTTCTATCTGGACAACGTTGGGGTATCATTACGACAAGTGATGCATTACCTGGAGCTCTTGTCTTGATTCTCTGTGCTTTTACAATTCATGAATCAATGTTTTTATACATCAAAATATCATTCTTCATTTCCCATGCGAGATGAGGAAATTGGATAGCCTGACATCATTTTAACTCAGGAAATAATGCTACTAGTGCTCTTAAAAGAGCGTATCTTAAACCAAAAAACAAAGATTCTTTTCGAATCGTACTCTGTTTTTGTAGACAGGCTTGAGGAAAGACGGACCGAAAAACAAGGAAATAAGAGGAAACTAAGGAATCTGGAGCAACAAGTTTATTTATTACAATATCAGAGAATCTCAGGGTAGCATTATTAAATTCATGAGATTAAGTTCTGTCTGGAAGAACGAAACACTTACATAAGCTTCAAATCCTCTACATAGTTTGCAAATATATAAGCTGCAAAATGGTTAAACTTTTCCAATTCTGGAACCTCAATTGTTACACTTCTCATAGTCTTCTTCTCGAGATTGTAGTAAAAGATTCTGAAAGGATTTTCTGTATACATTTGGTATAACAAAATTTCTCCATTACTAACCATTCCAGCAGGACGTACATAGTTGGCTCCATTCAACCATGGATGAGGCAATTTGTAAATATGCTTGGACCATTTATGTTTCTTGACATCTTCCAGAACCCACAACTCAAAACGCATATGGGTAACATCAGTAAAATTAACACCTAATTTACCATTGTAATTAATCAGAACCAAATATCTATGGATTGGCAATCCCAAGTCTTCATCAACGCTGATAAAACTCAATTTTTCAGACCTAACATCAAAGCAAACTATCATATGTTTTCTGTTATTAACAAATGCTGGATAAAACAAAACACTATTGATGCATATCCCATTCTCACACATCCCATTTTCATCTAGAGGATAATGAAGTGTGGAGCATTGGATCTTCCTCCATGTGAGATTCCCATTCCCATCTCCAGTCCCTACTGTCAGAACATGATACTTAGCGTACACTGGTGTTTTGTTCTCAGGGCTAACACACAACCTTGTGATACGCAACACCTTAAAATGATTATCAATTGGATCATATCCAAAACAATAATCTGCTTTGCCTCTAAGCCACTCTTTCAAATGAATCCCTTCTATTGTCAACTTGGGTGTAATTACAGACTCTCCCGTCATGGGATTAGATATAACCGCCCATGAACTATTTTTACCCGTATGTTGACTACAGAAAAGCCCACCAACAGGTCGACATAACTGATGCAAATCTGGTCCGAGATTCATTTCATGACGAGTGGCTACAATGGACGAGTTGTTATCCGGGTTTTGAGGTTGAGATGAAGAGTAGAAGAACAAGTTTGATCCAACTTTGAAGGTGAAAAGGATCTTTGGTGTATCCGGGGACTTGATCGGGAACAACTGGTTGTAATTTGGACGGCGAAGTATCGACGACCAGAGCTTGGAAACGCAACGACATTGAGCTATGGACTTCAATGGCAATCTCCACAAGATGTTGATAATAACATCAACAGGCATGGGATAGGAGAAATGAGATTCTTCTACCGAGGTTGAAGATCTTGTATTGGATAAGGATATCTTGTTCTCTAAGATTGTTGACCAAATCAACTGTTTGCGTTTTGCCATGACTGTTTTTTTTTTACGATTTATTCTTCATTTCTTTTACTCATATATATATATTTCAACCAGGCTCCATAACCTGAGCTTTATTTTGGCCCAATACGTATAGATTATTACTTGGTTGCATTAAAAACCCGAATCAAATTGAAAAAAACTGTTCTAAACTTTTTTTTTTCTTTTGTTCAACAAAATATTTCATTAATTAAAACCTAAAATTAGCTCAAGAAATATAAATGTAGAATAGCTTTTGTAAATACATCAATCTCAACATTGTTTAAACAAGAAATAAAAAAGATAAAAAATGCTAAAATAGAGAAATTTATATATTGATATTTGCAAAAACACTGACGGGCATGGGATCAGAGAAATGTGATTATTTTGGCCCAATACGTGTAGATTACTCGGCTTTCATTAAAAACCTGAATCAAATTAAAATAAAACCGTTCCAAACTTTTTTTTTTCTTTTTTTTTTCAACAAATTATTTCATTAATTAAAGCTCAAAATTAGCTCAAGAAGTACAAATGTAGAGTAACTTTTGCAAGTATATCAATCTCAACATTTTTTAAATAGGAAATAAAAGAGATAAAAAATGCTAAAATAAAGAAATTTAGATATTGATATCTGCAAGACCATCATTGATGATAATGTCAACGGTATTGGATCGGAGAAATTTTCTACAGATGTTGAGGATCTTTTATTAGATAAGGATAGGTTTTTGTCGGAGATCGTTGACCAAAGTAACTATTTGCTTTTGCTATGGCTGTTTTGTTTTTTTAACCATACGACTTTAGTCTCTATCTCTTTTACTCATATATATATTTCAACCACGCTTCATAAAATAGGCATTATTTTGGACCAATACGTTTAGGTTACTTTGGGTTGGATTAAAAACCCGAATCAAATTGAAATAAAACCGTTTCAAACCTTTTCTTTCTTTTTTTTTCTTTTATTTCAACAAAATATTTCATTGCCCAAATTCGCCCATAAAGTATAGTAGCTTTTGGAAGCCCATCAGCCTCAACATTGTTTAAACTGAAAAAAAAGAGATAAAAAAATACTGAAATAAAGAAATTTAGATCTTGATTTCTGCAAGAACACCGGAGAGATTCTTGATGCAGTTATCCTTCTAAATTTCTTTAACAAACGTTTAAGAATTGAATTTTAGATGAACGATAAGATATTGTTGGAGATCGCATGGTTTAGGGCGGCGGAGATTACGAGTGCTTGTGTCATTAGAGGAGAGACAACATAGGTCTGCATGCTTGATCCTCGATTGATTGTGTGGGATTTTCGATCTTTGTATATCCAAGCCACTCCTGCTGTTTAAGTCGATTCGGATCAAACTGCATCAGTGTGGATGATCAGTTGATCTCGATCGATGGCAGGTCGAAGAGTTAGAGTAAATGAGGGTGCTTATTGGTGATGAGAGGTGTTTTCTCCATACAACGTTTGGTAAAATCAACCAAATCTAAACTATATGATATTGCACGACCCAATTGGTTAGTGGTATTCAACCCAAATGGTTTGGTTGATGTTTCAACCAAAAGAAAACCAAGTTTGGATCAGACCCCCACAAGAACTTATGATTTCACGCACAAGCTCAACATTTTTATGGGTCTTTGAGCAAAAAAAAAAAGTTAACCTTTAAATCTTTTTCTTTTTAAGTTCTTACTAATTTTTATGATAGTATATTTAATAAATATTTTAATATATATATATATATGAACATATATAAAAAATTTGAACTTTTTTCAATGTAATTTTTAGAAATATTTTTAACTTATATATATATAAAGGTATTTGTGGTCCTTTCTTCTTAACCCACCTCAACAAATGATCTCTAAAAAAATTACACATCAATTCATTTCACCCATTTGAATACCCCCTACCCAATTTAATACATATCCATCCATTTTAATATTCATTCAATGTAAGTTATTTGGAACTTCTTTTTCCACCACCTCAACAAATGATTTCTAACAAAATTGACACGTCAGCTCAACCTACCCATTTTAGTACTCATCCACTCATTTTAATACACACACATCCATTTTAATATCCAATCATTTAAAATTATCTATGTTTATCATATTCGATTAATTTACTTGGATTATATATAAAAACTATATTTATGCAGACTCACCATACTCAAAAATATAAATAAAGGAAGAAAAAAAGAAGTATAGAGCGGTAATTGAGAAAACAAAACGAATAAAATGAAAAAAAAAACAAAAAAATCTATTAATATATAAAATTTCAGGTCAAATGCTATTGAGAGTATTTACATATAATTAATTTTTTTTTTAAATAACCAATAGTATCATTCCACATCAACATTATAAATTAGAAAAATTTCTAAATTTTATAATTGTATTGTTAATAGAAAAATACATAAGATAAGAAAATTATCTATCAATTTCTATTAAACAAAAAACTGAATATTATATTACAAAAATTTTTAATTTAAAATATAATATAAATAAATTATCTATAAATTTCTATTAAACAACAAATTAACTTAATATTAGATTAGGAAACTTTCTAATTTAAAATAAGATAAAAAATTATATATAAATGTCTATTAAACACAAATTAATTTAATTTTAGATTAAGAAACTTTTTAATTTAAAATTATTATGTATCTTTATAATTAACTATATACCTATAATAATTTTGGTGATAAAAAAATTAAAAGAATTTAATAAACAAGAAAAAGTTGAAGTAATGCCATTGAGAATGTTAACATAGGATTAAATTTTTAAAATAACCAATATTAGCATACCACATCAACATTAAAAATTCAGGAAAATTTCTAAGTTTTATAATTGTATTATTAATAAAATAAATACATAAGTTAAGAAAATTATCTATAAATTTCTACTAAACAAAAAAAAAAATTTAATTTTAGATTATGAAACTTTCTAATTTGAAGTATAAGATAAGAAAATTATCTAAAAATGCCTATTAAATAATTAATTTAATATTAAATTATGAAACTTTCTAATTTAAAAAATATGATAAAGAAATTATCTATAAACTTCTATTAAGCAAAAAATTAACTTAGTATTAGATTAGAAAACTTTATAATTACTTTATAATTTAAAATAAATTATCATCTTTATAATTAACTATATGTAACGTATAATAGATATTGTAACAAAAAAAATTAATAAACAAGAAATAAAAATTTTAAAAACAAATAGTAAAAGTAAGAAAAATATCTATAAGTTTCTATTAATAAGATTTAACTTAATACTAGATTATATAATTTAAGATAATTATCTCAATTATATAATTCGTAATATATAACTTAGAATATATATTGGTGACCCAAAAAATATAAATAAAATAGATTAATAAAAACAAATTTATGTATATGATTATTTTTATGTCAGATAATTGTTTTAATTAATTCTTAAACTAATAAGATTGATATTATATACATTTTAAACTCACTATAATTAAATATTATACTAATAAAATAAATAGTATATGCTTTTAAAATTTTCTACATTAGCTTTAAATGACTAATACAATATTCTAAATTATCATCTTAAGTTAATTTATCTTTCTATATTTTGTTTTAGCTATTAGAATTTTTTTTTAAAAATTCTGAAACAATATTATAAACATGAAATATGAGACAAAGAAGAAAATTTATTAATTAATGTGGGAATGTAATTTTGAAAAAGTTATATATCTCAGAAAAAAAAATTATTTGTAGAGCTTTAGTTGATTTTTCGTTTTCTATAATTTAACTTTAAATATCATATATTTTTATCTTTTTGAGTATTTGAATTTAGTAGACATGAGATTATACTAAAATATATATATTCAAATGTTTTATTATTATTTTAATATTATATATATATATATTAGATTATGCATTATTGTAAGTAATTGTGAAATTAATAAAAAAGCTTTTTCATTCACTTTACTTGTTTCTCAAACTGATTATTTATAATCTTTAATAATGTTCTATTTATTACTATAAAATTAATAGGTTTTGATAACTTTTAGCGAGTTATAAGACAATCATAATAACTTGATTTGAGTAAGCTAATTTTAATTTTTTGCATTATACTTTAGAGCCGTTTAACCATAAAAATAATATATTGAGTTTGAGGTATTTATTAACAGATTTGATGGATTTCTGAAAAAACAGCAAATAAAAGTTCATTTAGAGCTTGAGATAAAAATATATAGTGCGATATAAAAAATTATTGGACTATGTTTAAGAGAGTTTATATTCAGTTAAAGCGTTATATCATCTATTTATCATAATCAGTAACTTCTCGAAGTTGAAATTTGGCAACATTATTGAATTTATTTTAGAAATTAAAAAATTATGTTTAGTTAATATTTTATACTAAATGAATATCATATTTGAAAAAATTAGAAATTCTAAAAAATCTATAATAAGAAATTGTATTTATTCTTATTTATAATATCTTTTATTTAATATTTAGATTAAATTGAAATATTTTTTTATAATCTTTAATAATTTTCTATTTATTTACCGTAAAATTAATAACTTTTGATAACTTTTAGCAAATTATTAGACAATCATAAGGCCTTGATTTGAGTAAGTTTTATATTTTTAGCATTAGACATTAGAGCTATTCAACCAAAAAATAAGATATTGACTTTGAAGTATTTATTAAGAGATTTGATGGATTTCTCAAGAAACCAAAAAAATAGAAGTTCATTTAGAGCTTGAGATAAAATATATGATGTGATATAAAACACTATTGGATTATGTTTAAGAGAGTTTATATTTAATTGAAGCGTTACATGATATACTTACAATAATCAGTAACATCTCAAATTTGAAATTTTGTCAACATTATTGGATATTAAAATAAATATATTTAGTTAATATTTTATAGCAAATAAATATAATTTTTAAAACATTAGAAATTATAAAAATCTAAAATTTTAAATTGTCTTATTATATTTAAAAATATTATTGTAATAAATATTTTTAAAATATTAGTAAACACTTTTAACGTCATTTAGCCTCAACTGTTATATATTAATAGAAGTAAATTAAGTGATAAAATATATTATAATATATATAGATATTATCACTATTATAAATATAAAAATAATATTTAACAAATATTATTGATTGGAAAAATGTATATTAAAAAAATACACACAGGTAACATGGATGAAAAATCTGGTAGATTTCAAAACTTTACAAATAATATCAAAGACAACCTTATTGGATTAACATAATGTGAATTTATAGATAAAAAATGACACAAAATAACAAAAGAGAAAAAGACACAAAAAGTAAAAAAAAAAAATTCACAGATCTATTATAACCAGAAAAATAAATAAAAGAATAAGAAATGAATCACACAGTGGAAATTAAGTGAACAAAACATTGATAACAAAAAAAAAAAATATAAAAAATAAATCTTAAAAATAAAAAAGAAAATGAAATTAAGTGTTATTGGAGTAATACAATGTGATTTTTTTTTTAAAACGAAAATAAGAAATAACAAAAAAATAAATCACACAAATGTGAAAGAAAAAACTAGAAAATTACAAATACAAAGAAAAAACATCTAGGAAAAGTATCAAAATGTAGAAAAAGCATACGGAAAGCCATGACATGATTTAACGTGAATAAGATAAGAATGGAAATGCTCAAAATTCTCGAATATTAGATAGGGATAGGAAAGGATGGAAAAAAAATTTCCATTTTGAAACTATGATGAAATTAAACGGGTGTGGATAAGGATTAGAATTCTAAGAATAATATGTATTATCTTATTTATGTAATACTAAAATTCATGAACATGAATGGGTAGGTCAGGATGGAACGAAATAGAAACATAAAATCACATTTTAAAAGCATGTTTGAAAAATTGGAAAAACACTAAAATAGAATAATAATATTTCATAAAAATGAAAAACAAAAAATAGAAAAAGTATAATTAAAAAATGACCTAAACATAAAGTAAATCATATTAATTAGTCAAATTAGAATACTGTACTATATGAAAAATATATATATGAGATGAGAATCGGGAATAGGTATAGGTTAGGGATTAAAAAATCGGATTGGAACATGAATTATGTCAAAACCTATTTAAAAAAAAAATTAAAACAAATGATAATATTAACACTCATAATTACACAACTTATAAATGCATAAAGACAAATTAAGGAAATAATAATCTATGCGAAACAGGACAACCTCATTATATATCTATTTGTAAAAAAATCAAGACTTGAAGAAATATGAGCCGGTAGTACTCACACGTCAAGCCAGGACTGGATGGGTTTATCCATAATCATTAGGGAATAACTCGGATTTATGATGCTACGTCCGTGAATCTTTGGTAGTTTTGGTAGTTTTGATTCACAAAATGAATATGTACCATCTTTACTGGGTAGATAGGGAGACACAGCCCAATTTCAGGTTTAAAACCCAGACCCACTTAGGATTTGATTTGTGGGGAGGGGTAGCTTGATCGGAATCTGAGGGGAGCTGTGCACCTGTTACTAGACTTTCATCGGATGGAGAAAGAAATGCAGAAACCGGGCCAATGAAGGAACATACACCTCTTGGTCACCATTATTTGGAGAACACTTATAAGAGCAGTATCATGTTCTAGTCTCTGGTTTAGAGAGATTACAAGAGCTTGCTAGTTATTTGCGGAGAGTTATAACTTGGAAAATTCAGATAATTGCTTCCAAGTGAAATCACATGTTCTGATTCTCAGTTTAACTAGATAATGGAAGGCAACTCGTTGGTTAGTTGAGAAGAATTCATAAAGGAAGAGGAACCATCTTCAGCCATAGCCGGTAGTTCCATGGTCACATTCATGGCTGTTGGTACCATGTTAGTTGAGGAAATTCACTTATTTCAAGATAAGGATTGTTAAGGTTACTTTTTATGATGAATAAGTTTTTAAACCTGTTGATCAATGAAATTATCTAAGTCAAGATGTTCATTATTGTTGAAACTTAAATCTCCAATGTTCCTACTAAGACACTCAGGCATAAGCTCTCTCATGTAATTTTTTTTGTTTTCATCTGCCAGTTATTAACTCTTATTCTTCACTTTTGTAATTTCCTTATTCATGAATTTTTTATGGTTCACCAATCTATATGCGTTTTCCCTCTGATCTGTCACCATTCCCAACTTCTTTAATACGTTTTCACCCATGAGGCTGATGGCCAAAGCTCCGGCTTTAAGTTGAATTTATTGTAGATGACTGGACACGCATTGACATCGCGAGACGCTTAAGCTCATCGAATTTTTTTTATCAATCATTTTATTAGTACAATTGATACTTTTTTTTGTTTCAATGTGTTATTGGAAATATAAGTTAAGTTTAGCTTCTTTCTCCTCATGATGATAGTAATTTATTTATTTTTATGTTCTTTATATTTTGGAACTTGCGATTGTTTTTTTTTCTATGATTTATTTGTATTATGTTTTGTTTGTGGTAAAGCAAATTTTTATATGGCAGTGAAAGGGACATGATATATTGTCACTTTACTTTCTAAGTGAACAAAAAATGTTAAAGTATTAAATTAAGGGATAATGAGTTAATTTTTGCCACTTACAAAGAATGTTAAAGCGGACAAGTTGGCGCGCGGAAGCTTTTCATGTTGACAACTCGATATCACCAAGTTAGATAAAGAAAGATTTACAAAAATACACATTTAATGATACACATATTCACTTTTGCACATTAGGAAAATCCATTTTCAATTTTATACTTATTGTGTATGGTCAAGTCTCTAAATTACCCCTCTATTTTATTCTTCCTCTTTGTCCAAACAATCATCTTTATCTTCTTTGTCGTCAATCTCTATCTTATCAGAGATATCATCACTAGAGATATAATCGCCGGAATTAAACTGTCTCGGCAGCTTCTGAATTCAACCGGAATCGATCTCGAAGGATTATATATCTTCATCTTCACCAATCTCCCATCTTATGAACCTTTTACCTTGTTTGTAGATCTACATTCTTATATAAGTTTAATTTTTTTATGATAATGAACGTAATTTATATAAATAAAGGCTTGAATCCATATGATATTAAATTTCAGTCAGGTCTACTCCAAGATTGAACCAATTTTCGCAGGATTAGAAGCTAAATTTGTCGTCATAGGTTTTAAGAGTTCATTATCCAGATTTTATAAACTCTTATAAACTCCATAAATAACTTTTTCACTTTTTAGTTTTTATAGATCTAAATCCTAATATAGGTAAAATCTCTTTCTCAGTAGAAGTAATCTAAGTAATGAAGGCTTAAATCCCTATGATTATATATCTTAATCAGATCTACTTCCGGATTGAACAATTTTTTGACAATCAGAAGCTAAATTTCGGTTTCATGTTCAAAACCCATATTTTATAAGCTCTTATAAAATATGTCTACGAAGTCTCGAATGCCAATGATTTCATATTTCGTGTCGGATTCTTCGCAATCCCACTAAAAATTCATGGTCTTATGGTTCATTACCCAGATTTTATAAACTCTTATAAGGTGTTATAACATATTTTATAAGGTCTTATATAAGTCAATTTTTCGTGTCAATCAACACAATCTATGTTTATGAAGTCTTGAATGCCAATAATTTTAGATTTTGTTACATATTCATCGTAATCTACAAAATTTTGTGCCGGATTATTTGTAGTCTAATTTTTTTTGGTCTTAGGGTTCATTACCCAAATTTTATAAGCTATTATAAAATGTATCTAAATCTTTAAAAAAATTTCTGGAGAATTTCCGTTTTCCACAACAAAATACGAACTTTAACAAAGATGAAGTAATTCAGTAGAGTCACGACTCAGCATATGTTTTCTAAATCTATGTTTATGAACGCTATGAGATTAGGTTATAAGAGATAATGAATTGAAAAATCCTTCAATTGAGTTCACCGGAGCTCGATTTTTAACTGACATTATGGAGATAACAAATTGGTGAGTTGGAATCTCTAGAGCCGGAGAGTTTGGGTCGACGGAGCCAAGGTTTGGATCAAAGAGGAAAAGAGAGGACATGAGAAGACAAAAGAGATCGTGAGGAAGAAATGTCAGGAAAAAAAATAGATTTAGTTTATTAAGGGTATGAGAGTCATTTTACCCTTATTGAATTAATGTATTTCTGTAAGAAAAGAAATGAAGTGTATTTTTGTAAAGGTGTATAATGAAAATGGTATTTTAGACAAATTAAGGACTTGCTAAATTTTTTTTGATATGATGTATTTGTTTTTTCAAATGCTTAGTCATGTCACAAAATAACTATTAATTTATTGGTGTGACAATAAGTGTTATTTGTGTTTATCTTCACTTGATAATGTTATGTACATTATTTTTAAAAATGTCAATTTGCAAATATAATGTTAAAATATCTTTTATCTTTTTCGAGGCTTTCATTCTTTTTTCTTTAACTGATTAGAAATTTTTTGGATTAAAATACGTTAAAACTAAAATTCCAAGTTTGAAACTATATATATAATGTAATTTTTCGTTTAAGATTCTTTTTTTTCCTCTTTTTGGTGGTGAAAGTATCGATTTTAAAAAAAAAATAATTCTATTTTACACATGTTAACTCTTTGCTTTTTTCTGAGAACCACTAAAGCAAACATTAACTCTGATTCGTGAAGCTTAAGATTACAATCAGAGTTATGAGTATGGTGGACTGCAAAGGACGAATGAATTTGAGTATTAACAAATTGGCTTTATCGCTAGAATAAGAAAATGTTTCTTTCAACATGCCTACTCTTCTTGAATACTGCTGGCTTTTCGAAATTACATGAAAATTTAAAGTTCTTTTTTCATGTTAGATTTAACCAACTTATGGCGAACCACATTATGATGATTGTCTACATGTACTCGAACATGCATCTATTAATATATAAAAGTTGCTGTTAAATGCTATTGAAAATGTCCATATAAGATTAAATTTTTAAAACAACCAATTCTATTATTCCATATCAATATTATAAATTAAGGATATTTTCTAAATTTTATAATTATATTGTTAATAGAAAATAAATAAGATAAGGATATTATCTCTAAATTTCTATTAAACAAAAAAATAATATTAGATTATAAAAATTTCTAATTTAAAATATAAGATGAGAAAATTATCTATATATTTCTATTTAACAAAAAATAAACTTGATATTAGACGAGGAAACTATTTAATTTAAAATATAAGATAAATAAATTATCTATAAATTTCAACTAAAAATTAACTTAATACTAGATGAGGAAACTTTCTAATTTTAAATATAAGATAAAGAAATTATTTATAAATTTCAATTAAAAAATTAACTTAATATTAAATGAGGAAACTTTCTAATTTAAAACATAAGATCAGGAAATTATCTATAAAAATTCATTAAACCAAAAAGTAACTTAATATTAGATGAAGAAATTTTTTAATTTAAAATATAAGATTAAGAATCTATAAATTTCTATTAAAAATTACTTAATATTATAAGAATATACTTTCCAATTTAAAATATAAGCTAAGGAAATTATCTATAAATTCTATTAAACAAAAAATTAACTTAATACTAGATTATGAAACTTTATAATTTAAAATCTAAGATAAAGAAATTATCAATAAATTATATGAAACAAAAAATTAACTTAATATTGGATTATCAAACTTTCTAATTTAAAATAATTATCTCATTACATATAACAGATCTGGTGACAAATACAATTAGACGAAATTTAATAATAAACAAGAAAAAATTGAGGGTAAATGTCATTGAGTGTCCACACATGATTAAAATTTTAAAATAACCAATAATATCATTGCACATGAATATTAGAAATTAAGAAAAATTTCTAAATTTTATAATTTTATTATTAATAGAAAAATACATTAAATAAGGAAATTATCTATAAATTTCTATTAAAAATTAATATTATATTAGGAAAATTTATAATTTAAAATATAAGATAAGGAAATTATCTATAAATCTATTAAATATTAACTTAATATTTAACTAAATTTTTTTATAATTTAAAATACAAGATAAATAAATTATCTATAAATTTCCTATTCAATAAAAAAATTAATTTACTATTAGATTAGAAAAATTTCTAATTTAAAATAATTGTGAGTTATCTCTTTTTATAATTAACTATATATAAAATATAATGGATAAGGTGCAAAACAAATTAGAAAAAAATTAAAAACAAGAAATAAGAATATAAAAAATAGTGAAAGTAGGAAAAATATCTATAAGTTTCTATTAATAAGAAATAAACTTAATATTAAGAAAATTTTATAATTTAAGATAATTGCATCAATTATATAATTTATCATATATAACTTATAATATATATTGCTGCTCCAATAATATAGATCAAATATATTAATAAATTTTTTGATGTAGATCATTAATTCTTAGATCAGATTATGGTTTTAATTAATTCTTATACTAATAAGATTGTCATCTTATACCTTTTAAATTGACTACATTAGCCAATGAAATATTATACTAATGAAATGAACATTATATACTTTTAAAATTTTATATATTAGCTTTTAAATGATCAATAAAATATTTTAAATATGATCTTAAGTTAATTGTATTTTTATATTTTTTTCTATCCACGAGAATTTTTTTTAAAATTCTGAAAATAATATGAACATGAAAAACGGTAAAAATAAGAAAAATCATTAATTAATATGGAATTGTAATTTTTTTAAAAGTTTATATTTTGAGAAATTGATTTTTGTTTTCTATAATTTAAATCTAAATATTGTATAGTTTAAATTTTAAGTTTTTGAATATAAAGCACATGAGATTATGCTAAAAAAATATATATATTTCAAACATTTTTATTATCATTTTAATAATTATATATAGTGGATTATGCACTATTGTTATTAACTGTGAAAACAACATTTGTTCATTCACTTCACTTTCTTATAAATTATTTATAATATCTTTAATTTAATATTAGATTAAATTAAACTATTTAGTTTTTTTTAATATAATTTATAATAATTTTCTATTTATTACCATAAAAATTTAATAGTTTTTGATGACTTCTAAGTTTTAAGACAAGCATAACGACTTGAATTGAGTAACCTAATTATATTTTAGCATTAGGTTTTAGAACCATTTAACCAATAATAATATTTATTAAGTTATAAGACAAGCATAACGACTTGAATTGAGTTATTTATTAAGAGAATTTATGGATTTATGAATAAAAAATAATAATAATAATTCATTTAGATTTTGATATAGAATATGTGATGTGATATAAAAAATTATTTGACTATGATTAAGAGAACTTATATTTAGTTGAATTGTTATATCATCTACTAATAATAATCAGTAAGCTCTCAAAATTTAAAATTTGTCAACATTATTGGATTTCTTTTGGAAATTAAAATAAATTATATTTAGGTAATATTCTATAGTAAATAAATATCATATTTTAAAGCATTAGAAATTCTAAAAAAATCTAAATATTAAATTGGATTATACTACTTAAAAAAAGTTATTGTAATAAAAAATATACATATATACTGTTACTATTATAAATAAAAAATAATATTTGTTATTGATTTTAAAATATATATTAAAAAATTGTCACACTTAACGTAGATGAAAAATTTAGTATTAGTAGTAACTCACAAAGTTCTGTCATANGAAGTTCTGTCATAATAGCACTCTAATACCCCCCCAATCCTACAATATTACTATATTAGGATTTTATCCGCTCTACGTGCGGAGTAAATTTTTTTTAATATTCAAAAATCACAATAATATAATTATTAGTTATATAGAT
>OVBI01000355.1:0-86368 GCA_900406495.1 Sisymbrium altissimum
ATATATATATATATTCACTTCTTAATTATCTTCTTTCTCTTCCATAGATTTAAAAACAATTATTAATAATTAAAATGTAGTTTATATATGAAAGGGTGTCGAAAATATTATAGCAATTAATAAAAAGTTTCATTTAGATCATTTTTAAACCATAATCTATTGTAATAGAGAATCGGAGTCTAGATTACTTTTTTACTACCTAAATTT
The DNA here is from genome assembly GCA_900406495.1 of Sisymbrium altissimum. Taxonomy (NCBI): domain Eukaryota; kingdom Viridiplantae; phylum Streptophyta; class Magnoliopsida; order Brassicales; family Brassicaceae; genus Sisymbrium; species Sisymbrium altissimum. Next base: position 208 of record OVBI01000355.1, read on the forward strand.
CATCTTTTTCACTAACTCGATTAGAATAATGGAAAATAAAATCTTTTTATATAATTAATCGTTTTAATCGTTTGCTTCAACGAACATTTATATTATTGGCTAACAAACAAACTGTAGTTATTTTTTATAATAAAGACTTCTAGTAAGAATCGTTTTTAGTTAGAATAATGTTGACTACTTGATATAGAATCAGGCTAAGCATCATGTTCTCCATAATCTTCTGATCAAGGCCAATTGATTTGGAATTTTGGAAGAATATAATATCTGATTATTATCAGAATAGCTCCAGATATATGTTGATGTTTTTTTTTGTCAAAGGTATATTGATCTTTTTGTTTTCTTTTCAACAAGCTTAAAACAGCTTCAAAGTGAATAAAAGCGAAATCTTTTCTTTTATAGGCTATATACTTCAATTGAAAACCTAAGCTGTCTTTATTTTTTGTTCATTGTTACCTTTCCTATGACTTATATCACAAAAACGCCCATCCCTACCACATTTCACAATCAAAAATTAAAGTCATGTTCACATGCATGTGCGGATCGATATCTCACTCAATCACAAAGTTTTGTTTTTCACAATATTTTGTTATACATCATCAGGCTTTCTTTTCTCACAATCCATGTATGTAGAAAATAATATCATTCGAAATAAGTTGAGCTCAAATGCAAATTCGACGACGTACAAGCGAAAATCATATCGCATATATACCTTATTTGTAGACAGATCTGAGAACTATACACGGAAGTTGAATATTTCGCTTTTAAATAGAAATAATTAAAAATCGTCTTAGCGCTGGACGACGGTAAGTCTTTGGGGATTAGTTTTTTCAATCAATCAGTAAAGGAAAAAAATTCAGATATGGACAAGTATATATATACTTATGTCTTCACCAAAACAATAAGGTCCTTTCATATACGTTCTAGTCATTAGCTAGAAGTCACGGGGACGTGAATGGGATGGGACCCCTTGAAACTCTAGCTATTGCATATTGCATTTTTTACATATTGAGGTCAAATAATAATTTAGAGTAAAAAGTACGATAATGATGGATAAAAAGTACGATAATGACAGAATACAAGAGAAGTTAGAAAATAAAAGAAGAGAAGTTGGAAAAAAAAGTATTATATAGTATGATAATGAAGAAGGTTTAGGGCACACGTGAAGTGCACATGTTGTCCATTTGCCGAAGGGCCAACCTTTGTTTCTCTATCTCACTCTATTCGTTTTCATTGTCTCCATTTCATTGCTTTTTGATTGACATATCGATTTTCTTTGGAATTTTTTTTTCTATTGATATGATTATATTATACCGATGTTTAAGAAGGATCGATCGCTGCTCGCTAAACATATAAAAGATGTTAGTTTTAACAAGTAAACCAATCGAAGGAAACCACTAAAAAAAAGTTTTTACTAATCAGCTAGTCCAATTCAACAACTAACTCAACAGTTAACTGACTAATTGCGGTTGATTTTATTGAAAAAAACTCTACATGTTCGACCACCGGTTGCAGGTTCATTCATCTAAATTTTTTTTTTTTTTGGTACTAAATCCAATTTGCACCAAACTCAATCTCTTCAGTGGGGCAATTATTGACATGTCGCATAGCATGGGAGGATGAATCCAACAAATCCGAATCACCTGTATCATTAACAAAATTAAGAAAAGTTGAATGAGTCTTCTAATAAGATGATTAATAACATTAAGCAGATTTAACCAAGTGGTCTTAGTCCAGTGGTAAAGAGAGTGCTAGTAGCCTTCCACCACTCGGATTCGATTCCACTTGGCCACGGGACTTTTACATGGCATTTTCCGGGTCCCCAGACCACCATAGTGTTGAGCATCCCTTCGGGGTTAGGAGGGCCACACCAGCCCGCTTTCGACAAAGGGAAACCCAGTGGATAGTCGGTTCATCATTATGGTGGGCTGGATACTGGGTATCAAAAAAACATTAAGCAGATTTCGTATTAAATATTGAAAACATGTTTATTTTGAGAATGAATTGCTGTCAAAAAAACAAAAGTAGTGATAGTGAATTATCTGTCAAAAAAAAAATAGCACGAAAAAAAAACTAGGAATGAAGTTAGTTTTTCGTAAATTGGTTGAGTGGACTAATTAATAAATGGATAAAATCATAAAATCATAAAAGCATCAGCAAACAAACAAAAAATGCCATCTCATGACCGTACAACCTTACAATCAGGGATTTAACATGCAAATAGAAAGCTTTCACAAAAGAAGAAAAAGATAGAATCATTGATTGGAAAGACAGTTCACTCGAAATAAAGTCTCAGCTATACGTATAGAGACAATGAAAATATATACATCAAGAAAGCTAAACCTTAGGAAAGCAACGATTAGGAAAGAAAAGTATCACCACAAAATAAATTACAAGGTTGATTGGAGGATCTTTTCTACTGAGCCACAAAAGTTATATATCATACTAAATCATTGCTTATAGTTATATTTTCTTATTAATTTCATCTAGATTTACAAAAGAAAAAATTATCTAATAAAAAAATTTTATTGAGATGTATTATTGAGATGAATAACTAAACATTATAAGTAACATCATTAAAATGGAGTGTCTAAATGAAGAATTTAAATGAATTATTTAGATGAAAAAATGAAATGAATAAATGAATAAATTTTTTATAAAAAATTATGTGAATTTTAAAGAAAATAATAATAAAAAATCACTTATAAATTTAACACATAGAAATAATAATTAATTTAAAATAAATAATTTTTAACGATTATTAATTCACGCATGGCAAAAAAAAATACTTAGTATATCTATATAACATATGACAGATGCAATAACAACATTTTGCCATTATTATCTACAGGTTATTAAACAAATACTACATCTGTTTAGAGGAGTTTACTTACTAGTATTTAATTTGAACCTAGGAGATATTGGAGAAATAAAAATAAACTAAAAGGTGTTGATCATGGTATGTGTCACATATGAACAAACCAAAGACAGCTGAAGTTAGAACTAACACGATCACACATGCGTCCCCACCCGAGTATGTAAGTTCTATATATTTATTACACTATTAATTTCAATGGAAACGAATTAGAATATTTTTCCACTACTATTAAGTTTTTATTTTATTATATATTTACTAAAATTTTGGTTTTTTTAGGAATCTGATCGATGAACGTTACGTATACTCAGGATCGTAATACAGCTAGTAAAAAGAACCTAATAATAATCCCCTAGAAATAAGTACGAACCTGACAATCAAGATGGAGGGAGATTCGCAAAACCAAGATTCCCTAACCTTTACAATAATAATACAGTCGTGAAAGCACTTGCGAAATTTCCAGCCCACTTAGCATATAACTAATTTGTATACTAAACTTCAAAAACAATGAGCCAATTATTAAGAGCAAAAGCATACCACTGAATTAAGGAAAAACATATTGAACTAAAAAGAGCACGTGTGGAGTTGCGCTGTGATGTGGTGTGCTTTCAGTTTTGGTGGAAGGCACAAGAAGAAAAAAAAAACGTCTTCTGCTTTCTCAATTATTTTGTTGGAATTGATAGGTTATCCTCTATTTTAATTGACGATGTGAATGGTAGATATAGAGTAATTAAGAGTAATGTAAAGTTGGATACAGTTTAACTTTTTTTTTTTTTTTTTTTTTTGGACAAAACAGTTTAACTTTTTTTTTCTTTTTAAACAAGAGGAAAAAAAACAAACATTTACTCTTTGTTAAATAATATTCAGTGGAAAAAAATAAATAAAATATTTTCTACTTAATTAGAATGATATTAACTGCTACAAAATCTGTACGAAAGTGTCTTAGCAAGAACTTTTTGCTAACTTACCTTTCATTATTTTTCTGTATATCAGATCGACAAAACAATTTGAGATATACTATCTCATTGTTCAGAATTAGCTATTCTCTTGTAAAGAGTTTGTTTACTCACTTGTTTCTTAATTAGAAAGAAAAAAATAACATTAAGTTTTTATTTTTGTTTATTACTTGTATTTTTTTTTTATTATTGAATTATTATTGTTAAAATTTTATAGATAAAGTTTGATTCACTTGATAAATATAAGAGTAATTTTAATGAATATACATGGATAAGTTGAAAATTAGAAAAATTAGAAAAAAGTAGAGAGAGATACAGAAAGAAAGAGTAAAAATAGAAGGATTTTATTTTTTTCAACTTATTAGTTATCATGAGCTCAAATTATTCTAAATATAAATTGTGATTGTATAATTAAGTGTTAAAAATATATTTTTATATATACAATTAATCATCAATAATATAAAATATATTGATTCTCAAATGACTTAAACTGAAACTAAAATTACAGTGTTGTCAATTAAAAGTACAAACATATATAACTCTTATACTTTTTTTTTAAACCAAATAACTCCTCTGCAATGATCAATAAAAAATTTATAACAAAACAAAGAAAATTATATGAGTTTTTAGATAAGTTATTAATGCAAACTAATAATTATATATGTCATGTGTTTTGTCTACCATCGTTTTTGGTCTAATATAATCTTTTTGTCAATACTAGCTATAAGTAAACTTGAATACTTTTTAAAAAATATTTAATTTTTATTAATACAATTCGATGCAATCCAATCAAAATACTCTTGTACCAAAAAGACATATATGATATATCATTGTTGTAATTAATCTTTAAGGCGTCAAAACTATTTTGTTTATAGTTCTATTAAGTTTCATTTCTTTGAGCATGCCTTTTATAATTTCTAAGTTCCATGATATTCAGATATGAACACTTAAATTAAATTTCCAAACCAATTGGTGGAAAGGCAAGAAATCTGCGAAAACATGAATTAATTTTTATCTCCACCAACATGGAACAAGAAAACTTGCAACAATCGATTTGTCATGATTTTTTTTTTTTAAAGAATCAATTGCAAAAATAAAAAATCTTTGTAGAAAAACGTTGTAGATTTCAAAAGGTGTAACATAGATAACTACTAGGTAGAAGACATAGTATGGTTTCATTCTATTGTTATTTGTGAGAATCTTTCTTAAACAAATTAAATGAAGAGATGGGATTGACAGTTTAAAGTGTGTATAATAGTATTAAGAGTTGAATTGTCTTTCCTATCGCAAAAAAAAAAGCAGGATTTTGTAATTTTTATATCCTTTTTAACAAAATATTTTAGATATTCTCGAAAAGAATTAGATAAATTTGTTTTGAATTGTTTTGAATATAATTTTTCATATTTCAAAGAGATGAAATCAGACTGTTTATAAGAAAATGAAGACGAAATGGATTCAAAAGAAAATCAAGGGATTAATTAATGAAAATTTTGGAGTTATTTTATAGACTTTGAAACATTAAGATTATGAATATTTGTCATAAATAACAAAAATTTAAATAAAAAGCATTTATTATGGTTTCCCGATAAATATTATACTAATTAATTAGTTTTTTTAGTACTTTTATAAGCTAATTCCTATTCAATTTAGAGTAAAATTATTTTTATTCTCTTATACATTATATATATATATATTAGTATTATGTCATAATATTTTATTTTTAATATAAAGTGTTAATAAAATATAAATTAATAGTCTTTTGTAAGTATAATTTTTTAGTTAAATATAATTAAATAATTAAAATATTTTAAAAACTAAAAATAGAATATTTGAAATAAAAAGTTTAGAGATCGTGGATAGAGGAAAAAAATAAACTTTTATAAATAAACTGTTAATAAAAAGGAAATTTAAAAAAAAAAGATAAATAGTTGAAATATATATTAAATTCAAAATTAATTTATTCTTTATCGTATTAACGATGCTCAAAAAGTTTTATTTTTAATATAAATTATTAATAAAACTGTAAAATTATAATTTTTTAATTATAACTTTTTTATTAAATATGATTAAACAACTAAAAATAATTTAAAAATAAAAATAGGATAATGGAAATAAAAAATTTAAAATCACAGATAAAAGAAAAAAAATAAATTATTATTAAAAATTATTGATTTTGTTAGTAAAAAAAATAGAAAAAAATACGTTAAAAATATTTTTTTAAAAATAAATAATATGAATATGTATCAAATACAGAATTATCAATAAACTTCTATGTTATAGTATAATAGATATATTAACTGTGATTAATGATACTAGTACTACTTGGAATCACTTGACTAATGAAGAATATTAATGAATTTTTAGTTTTTTTCTTCCTCGAATATTGGTGGTTCTAATTATACTATAAGTTCCATTCCAACAAATTCTGGAAGAAAAACTAACCAATTAAGTGGGTGATCAAACATTTGGTTAACCCCGAATTAATGCAAAGACTGCTTGGAATCATTTGACTAGTGAAGAATATGTTGACTTTATGATTTTTCGTTTTTTTCTTCCTCGTATGTTGGTGGTTCAATCATACTAACTAGAATTCCAAGAAATGACGACAAGCAAAAAAAGAAAAAAAAATTCCAAGAAATTTTGGAAGAAAAACCATTTAAAACCAATTAAGTGCGTTATCAAACATTTGAGTAACCCAAAATTAATGCAAAACTCATCACAAGATATAAGATAATTTGGGGGTACAATGAGTGTCACGTCCACCACTTTTCAATAGAGATACTTGAGTGGGCATTCGAGTGTTTGTTATTTGTCTTTAATTCAATCCCATTCTACTAAAATATAATTTGCAATGTATATATCCAAGAGTGTGTGATGATGTGCGTTTTTTTTTTTTATCACCAATGTGAGTATTCTTTTAATTTACAATAAAGATACGAAACTATAAATTTATAATCCCTTTGGTTGGGGAGGGAATTTGGACCACATAACTTTACATTATCATATAGTTATTGATTTTTTTTTTACTTTAATAATCGCTTTTCTCTAAGAGAAACTAATCGAGGGCACATGATCTTTGATTAATCATGCACTGGTAATCAAAATAAAATAGTATCATTATTGACCACAAAACACTATTATGATTAACATTGTATTTATAGAATAATCGGATATCTTCCAATTCAAAATTTTAATTCATTTTGAGCTTTTTTATTCTTTGGGTCAAACTGAAATTCTATAAATAAGATCATTCTCCATTAGAGGAAGACTTGTTTAACAAGGGCAACAAGAAATCAACCGAAATACAAAAGACAAAAGGGAAACATAACACTTGAACAACTGAACACGGATGTGCTAAGAAGTGGAATAAAGGCTTGGAAATCAGAGAACACACTTATGATCTACAGTATTATATAGTGTATGCATGCACGGCTACATATTATTATAATTACTATATATATAATGATTTAATTATTCATGTTTAGTTTCAGTAACATTTTGGTTAATCACGCGACGTGTGCAGTATAGATAATTAGACGAAATTAAAAAAAAAGATCTACGAGCTACTTGTCGCCGAGATTTACAAATACTACAAGAAGACTAGGTATCAAAGTGCCTATTAAATTGTTGGTTATTTCTATATTTCGGAAAATAATACGATGTTAAAGATTGAATAATTGTATTTTAGTTATTTTTTACCATTTGCTGAATCCATAATCAACTTTCACTGTAGGTGTCAAAATTGTATCGGAATTCATATTTTGTGTTCGTTGACCTTAGCTTTTCATAAACGGTCGTTGCCTCGTTTGCTCCGAATTTGGCTTGTTGTCTACCATTAAACTATTTAAATTCTTCTTAGCTATTTGATATTAAATGCTTCTGGTGATACTTGAATCCAACTGTTTAACTTTTAATTGTTCACCTACCTACCAATTCTCTGTGTTTTTCAAGTTTACTCGTATAAAGCCCAGCCAAATTCTTGACTATTATCGATATAGATATATTCTTCCTTATTCATTCACTTGGAAGAATCGTATGCATTCAATGTTTGAACTTTTTAGGGAGTCTATGGTCAGCTTTTTTTTGTGTGTGCAAAGTTTATGGTCAGTTATATTAATTATAATGATCAATTTGAGATTATATTAGAGCACCTCTAACTCTAATAATGTTGTAATGAGGTTCTAATTTTTTTATATAGATATTTTAATAAATTTTTTTATGTAACTAATTTTTTTTTTTTAAAAATAAACCTATTTAACATCTGTAGAGACGCATGGAAGAGAAGTTTTAATATAGAGACTTTTGAAACAGATTCTAATGTTTTTCTCCTCATTTTTGTTAAATTGTATTTGTTTAACCCATTAGAGACTTAGGTAAAACCGACAATTAGAGATTAGAGATGATTTTAGCTGGTTGAAGCTCTGAACGGTTTAGTTTTCGTTTCTTGAAATATAGCAAAAAAGTGTTGTTCTTCATACATGACTTTAGAAACTAGGGTTTTAAAATAAGTAGTTGTCGCATTAAATAATGATCAAGTACATTTGATGAAATCAATCTGAACATGTAAGATAAGTCAGTGCATGCATGCCAATGTGTGTGTAATAGAAATCAATATTTACATTTATATTCACACGAACACGATATCGATTTGACGAATTCCGTGTTTCAGACTTTCAGATGTAAATGGAAAGAAGTGACCAAATCTAAATGTAAAAGGAAAAGTCGGAAATTACTTTCTATACAAGGATGTTTGGTTCTACAATTTATTACCAGTTTCCATTTACGTGAGTGTCCTATGTACCAATTCGAGTCTCCATGAGGTTAATTTTAGTATGTTGTCATTTGACCTTATTATATTTTTCTATTTGACATGACGTCGTAACATTTTTATATTCCTACGGCTACAATAATGAATGTTTGTTTTGTAGAGAAATAGTTTAATACTGATTTTTTTCAAAAATGCATTATTCATTGCACCTACAAATCTAAAATGTGTCGCCATAATTTGAAGTGTTATTTAAAATCCAACATATTTTAACTACGCAAAAAAAATCCTCCAGACGTTAAGAAACTTTAGATCGTAATAGGAATACCCATATCCAATAACAAAAACAATTTCTAAAAGTGAAAGTTGTCCCAAAAAAAAAAGAAGTAAAAATTGGAAATTTATATGAGAGGACATTGACATTTTTTGAATTTGATTACAAAAACGCTATCTTATAAATAAAAATTGGTCTAGATAATTATTAGATTAAATCGCCAACTTTACTTTTTTCAGATAGATTTTTTTTTTTTGGAATTTTGAATTTTGAACTGTTGAGAAAAAATTTAAGATTTAAATTGTTTGGAAATGAACTTATTTATTTAGGAATGTGACGATCTCTTCTTGTATGTACGCATGCTTTTCATAGATGTTGGGTAACACTATAGTGTCACTCTGTTTACTCAATAGAATGTTTGTTTATAAAAATCTAGATATCTGGCTTAACAAAAATAATTGGATAAAAAAAATTAAAATAGTGAAGATGGCTTTTTTTGGCATTTGAATATATAAGTAGATTTTGATCCCAAAAAGTGTTTAATTATGATTCAGGTGAAAGAATAACATTGGTAAAATAAAATTCTGAATTAATGAACCATTTAGTACACAATCTGTCGTGAATTAATTAACCAATCAAGATTTTTATTAGTGACTCTCTCTTTGTTTTGAAAGTTCTGAATAAATTAATGTTAACATTAGTCACTCTCTAGCTCTTTGTTAATTTTTACATTGTTCACTCAATAAAATGTTTGTTGGTAAAAACCGCATAGTTAAACTAATGTTAACATTAGTGACTCTCTCTGTTTTTTTTTTTGGGGTTAAAAAGGTCTTTTTGGTAAAGATAAAGCATGCATTGGAAGGCATGTGTTGATCTCGTGGATAAATCGACAGCGACTGAACTATTTCTTGCAAATTTCAGTACCATTTATTACAGTTCACCAAAAATATTTTCTACCTTACTTTCAAAGTCAAATGTTAAATTTTGGGGGTTTTCTTGTCAACCGGACAAAGTTTTCACAAGGTCTAGCTAAGTTAACCTAATGTCAGGAAGGTTCACTGCAGTCTGCACATATTGTCTCCATTCACTGTTAAGGAAAAAACCAAGTGGGCCAATGACTGTAGTAACTTTTTAAACAAAGGATTTTTCATTACTCAACCAAATGCATATCGATTATTTGTGCATATGATTAATTAATTAGGTTCGGAAAAAGAAAAAAAAAATCATCAATTAGGAGAAAAATAGGGTAGGTTTTGTTTCGACAAACGGGGAATCACCGACGTGACTTTCGGTTAGAAACAGATTCGATTAAAGGAATTAGTTTAGCTGAAAATAATTCAAAATATCAATATTTTTCAACTCATGAAAGTAAGTGCAGCGGAAAAATAAGTCTATGAACCATGTCAGAGTGAGAAAAATATGAGGCGACTATAAGTCCACCCTCCTTGTTACTGTTAAGGGTTTGAAGTTTAATAGGAAAATGTTTTGATTTTTGATTAATTAAGTTTAATGGGTAAATACATGTTTTCATGGATTTTGATTTTTGGCTACTTAAATAAAAGATGTATAAAATATAAGACCTTTTTTATACCAGATATATATTTTGTATGATAGTGCAAATGATAAGATATAAATTACGCTAAATGATAGTAAGATATAAAGATGTTCACAGATCGTCTAAATTATGGTACCACTTTTTTTTTTAAGAATGTAAATTTTATTGTACCAATAAAAAGAACTATTTATAAATTTGGTATAGAAAAATGAGCAAAACTAAGAATTTTAACATATAGAATATGTGGAAGCTTACTAGTTTCTTTCATAAGAGACTACCTTCGAAGACGGAAGAGAAGGCCACCATATTTACTCCATTCGGTGTAGCAGAAGGTGAAAATATGGTATAAGAATTGTATCATCATGCTACGTTTATTCTCTTCTTCCTTTGCCGTGTCTGAACTAAATTAACTATATTCAGAGTTTCCAAACTATTGATATGTCTCGTAGTCTCGGACTACTCACTCAACTAGTAATATTGAAATCGTTGTTGACTATCCACAACCAAAATTGTACATTATTACTAACTCCATCCTTATATTACTTATTTGTTGGATGTTTGAACTGTGTAGACATTAATGGACTCAAACTTTCTAAAAACCAAACAATTAGACTAATATGCAACAGTTAATCACATTAGCATTATTCGAGACAAGTTGAATGATTTAATTTAATCCAGAGATAATTTTATGATCTATATTTTTACTACGTACGTATTTACACTAAATATTCATGCCATTTGGCTTAATATGATATGTCACATTAATAGCCGTTCTAATCAATCAGATACTACCACGCCCTTTGTCATTACTTAAAACAATTAATCCCAAGCTTTCTAGGAAAGATAGTTACACTGTTCACTTGTGTGTAGTTTCAATATTTATGTGCTTAAAGAAAAAAGTGAAAAACTTAGGAAAATTAGGAGACAGTTTAAATTAAGATCTCTAAAGGCGTGATTAAAGCAGCTGAGCTTCTTTCCCATAAAATATGGCTTTCATTATATTATTTATTTTTCCGTACCACAGTGTCTTACTCTGACTCTGATTTTTTATATTTCTTTTTATTAAATAAATCACAAAAATAATTCACTATCACGACTTTCGTTTTTCCTGATAGATAAACTAAACCGGTTAGATTCGTTTTTGATTAGCAGGTGTCTGTTAATGTGAACCCCATTATCTTCCTATTTGGCTAATGCTAATAATTGTGGTTTAACAATTAAAATGAATATATAAAACAAAAGCGAATGCCGTAATTAAAGGAGAGAACACAAGGAAAATGGATGGATGTGTGAACAAATATAAATTCTTCGACACTCTCAGTCTTTCTTTTTCTCACTTTATAGACTCCTTGGAATGTGATATCCGAAAAATAATCACAAAATATTATCAGTAAAATACAATAGTGTACCCTTCCCTTATCATAATTCAGTGTCCAACAAAACTCAACCACCAAAACTTGCTTATAATCCCAAAGAAAGGACCGGTTTGAAATAACGAAATATTATTTATTTTATTAAGAAAAAGACCTCTTATATAATTAATGATTCGAGCTGTAACATGTTATTGTTGATGATTTAATGTATGCATTGTGTAGTGTATCTCTTCTAATTGCTAAATATATTTGCACCATAAGACTTTAAGGTAACTCAGATTATAAAAGTGTGGGAGCTTTTTTTTTCATAAGAGTGTGAAAAAAAGAGATTATAAAAGTGTGTACTAATGTAGTCGATGCATCGTTATATGAGTCTAAACTCCTCTAATGTTTTGTTGGCGAACAAAAAGATAACTAAAAAAAGATTGTAGGTATTGTGTAAATGGGTATCCATTGGCAACTTGTAAACGTTAACTGTTAACCATTTTGAATGTAAAAGAAAAATACTTATATAGGAATAACATTGGCAGTCCTAAATAATCACATGCATCTTTTAAATGCTAATATTATTAACAAAACAAAATATGGAGCATGACAGTATCTTTTTTTTTTTTTTGTCAACACCATATGTAAAAACTAAAACTAGAGAGGTCGATTTTATTGGTTTTCATCTGGTAGTATCCTAATTCTATAGTTGGTGATGTGTATTATGGCTACTACTGTGCGCATTTTCAAGATCTAACAACAATCATAATCGGTAATAATTGTACCTACCATATTTGGTCAATAAAAAAGAAGTGGATATCCTCATTTTGTATTTGTGACTAAATATTTTATAGTATAGGTTTGATCATTGCATCACTCTGTAAAAATTTCCTATTTCTTACAGTAAAAAAAAAAAGATATATATAGAGAGAAATTTGAGAATAATGAAGAGCAGAAACTGTAGTAAGTCAAAAACTTAAACTTATCCTCCATTTTCAGAACAGTGTTCTATGTCGGATTCCATCAATCTCACTCTCTCTCTCTTCCATCATCTGTCACTTTCCCTGTTTTCTACGCAACAAGAAATCGAAAAAAATTTTTTTTTACTAAATCTCAATTAAATTTTCTTTTAGCGACAAAATAAAAAACCCAACAAGCAAACGGATCCAAGAACATGGAAACAAACGTGGAAAAGGATATAAAAAACATCAAGCGTGGGCTGAAAATCACTACACGAGAACCCAATTTTTTTGGTAATCTATATATTTTCCTTACAAAATTGGTCCAATCAGATTTAAAAAAAAACCTGAAAAATAAAGACACAAATTGACTGACCAATCGGATAATAACACTATAATGTTAAGATATTTAAACGGTAAAATGAGTAGTCAAACACATATTGACTGACCAATCGGATAGTACTATAACTATTTAAATGGTAAAAGAGGTTAATAAATACTAAATAGAGAATTAAATTAATAATTTACTAATAACATAAAAAAACGGAAGTGGGATTAGTAAAGTATAGGGAGAAATAGAGCGGAAGAAAACGAAGATGAGATTAATATAAAAATAAGTGTTGTGAAGAAGAAGCTATGGAGTGTGTTTTTAAATTTAATTAAAATTTATATATAAGAAAACAATAAAATAAAAAAAGAATAGTTTTTATTTTTTCAGAGAGCTGTTGTGGTTTTTTGAGGTTCTCTATAAAGCAAAGTAGAAAAACATAAACACAAAATGTCCCAAGAGTCTGATCAGGAACAAGAAGAAGAAATAAAGTCAGTTGAACAATGGCGTTGGTCCGAAATGCAAGGACTTGAGCTTCTCCCCGAAGCTTCCTCTGACAACAACAACAACAACTCGAGAAACTTAGAAACAGAGCTCAGGGAACAACATATACCAGAAATGGAAAATGGCGGTGGTGCTCCTCCTCCTTCACCTCCACCTCCACCTCCTCCGACAATAGTGGAGGAGCCTAAAAAAGCAGAGATTCGTGGAGTTGCTTTCAAAGAGCTGTTCAGATTCGCAGATGGGTTGGATTACGTGTTGATGGGAATTGGCTCTGTTGGTGCTTTCGTCCATGGTTGCTCTTTACCTCTGTTCCTCAGATTCTTCGCCGATCTCGTTAATTCCTTTGGTTCTAATGCTAATAACGTCGACAAGATGATGCAAGAAGTTCTCAAGGTACCTTTTCTTTAATCTCCTTTTCTGTTTCTTCAATCTCTGAAACACTAATCAAGAACTTGCTTTTTTTATTATTACAGTATGCGCTTTACTTCCTGGTCGTTGGTGCTGCAATCTGGGCTTCCTCCTGGGCAGGTGAAAGAGACAAAAAAAACCTAAACTTTATGTTTCTTGATCCGTGAGCTAGATTCGTTTTTTTTTAACTCTGGTTCTTGTGCAGAGATTTCTTGTTGGATGTGGACTGGAGAGAGACAAACGACGAAGATGAGGATTAAGTATTTAGAAGCTGCTTTAAACCAAGACATTCAGTTCTTCGACACAGAGGTTCGAACTTCCGATGTTGTCTCAGCTATTAACACCGACGCAGTTATGGTCCAAGACGCCATTAGCGAGAAGGTAAAAAAGACATTAACTTTTCCATTTTTTTAATGTTCTTCCTTATCTGATCTGATCTTCAATCCCAGTTGGGGAATTTCATCCATTACATGGCTACTTTCGTGTCCGGATTCATCGTTGGTTTCACCGCGGTGTGGCAGCTCGCTTTAGTGACACTCGCGGTGGTTCCTTTGATAGCTGTGATCGGAGGGATCCATACTACAACTCTCTCTAAGCTCTCTAACAAGAGTCAAGAGTCTCTTTCTCAAGCTGGTAATATCGTTGAGCAGGTAGAGAGTCCACAGATCCCAAGAAAAAAACTTCCTTTTTGTAATCAAATCATTCTTTTTGTTTTGTCTGATGCGATTTCTGGAAACAAAAAATGGCAGACTGTGGTACAAATCAGGGTAGTAATGGCGTTCGTTGGAGAATCAAGAGCCTCACAAGCTTATTCATCAGCTTTGAAGACTGCTCAGAAACTTGGTTACAAAACAGGTTTCGCTAAAGGAATGGGACTTGGTGCTACTTACTTTGTTGTCTTCTGTTGCTATGCTCTCTTGCTTTGGTACGGTGGCTATCTCGTTCGCCATCATTTAACCAACGGTGGTCTCGCCATCGCCACTATGTTCGCCGTCATGATTGGTGGCTTGTAAGCACTCTCTTTAACTCTTCTCTCTGTTCATCATTCCATTGAAGATTGGTTTGTTGATGGGTTTTTATTGTTGTTTAAAAGGGCATTGGGACAATCAGCACCGAGCATGGCTGCATTTGCGAAAGCAAAGGTTGCTGCTGCAAAGATCTTTAGAATCATTGATCACAAACCAACGATAGAGCGTAACAGCGAGTCTGGTGTGGAGCTAGACTCTGTCACGGGTCTCGTTGAGCTTAAAGACGTGGACTTTTCGTATCCGTCAAGGCCAGATGTTAAGATCCTTAACAACTTTAACCTTTCTGTTCCCGCTGGAAAGACTATAGCTTTGGTTGGGAGCAGCGGTTCAGGCAAAAGCACGGTCGTGTCGCTTATCGAGAGGTTTTACGACCCGAGTTCAGGTTCAGTCCGACACATTCTGTTTCTTTAAACTAGCTGGTTTTGCTCGAGCATTGTTCGTTTTAACACGTTTTTTATCTTCTCTTCAGGACAAGTTTTACTAGATGGTCGCGACCTAAAGACGCTGAAACTGAAATGGTTAAGGCAACAGATAGGGCTTGTGAGTCAAGAACCTGCATTATTTGCCACTTCTATCAAAGAAAATATACTCTTAGGCCGTCCTGACGCAGATCAAGTTGAGATAGAAGAGGCTGCTCGAGTCGCGAACGCTCATTCCTTTATCATCAAACTACCCGATGGCTTCGACACTCAGGTCTGGTTTAAACAATACTCATTCAAATGCCAGTTAAACGGTTTTCGAATCTCTGTTCTTTAATTTTTCATTAGTTTAAGGTATTTTGAAAGAGTCAAAAGAGAGAAGAGGTATGGTCATGGGAAAGCATTTATAACAGAGTAACATGGGTTTGGTCAACAACGCATGTGACCCAGACAAGTAGTTTCAGTCATGTGTGTGGATGTTGAAATTTTGAGTGTTCATGTGCTTTTTTTTTCTTCCTACTTGCTTGACTACTTTAACTTGAAAACCAGCAACCACTATTTCCAGTGGACTTTGTTAACGCAATATGACATGTTTCTCAATCAAATATTTTTTAATAATAATTTGGTTATGTGAAATTAATGTCAGGTAGGGGAGAGGGGATTGCAACTTTCAGGTGGGCAGAAACAAAGAATAGCCATCGCGAGAGCGATGTTAAAGAACCCTGCGATACTTTTATTAGATGAGGCGACGAGTGCGTTGGATTCTGAATCAGAGAAGCTTGTGCAAGAAGCTTTGGATCGTTTCATGATTGGAAGGACGACTCTCATCATTGCTCATCGTCTTTCCACCATTCGCAAAGCCGACCTTGTTGCTGTCCTTCAGCAAGGAAGTGTCTCTGAGATTGGAACGCACGACGAGCTTTTCGCTAAGGGAGAAAATGGAATCTATTCTAAGCTTATCAAAATGCAAGAGGCAGCTCATGAAACCGCCATGAACAATGCGAGAAAGAGTAGTGCGAGGTATTTTCCCATTCCATTTTACTTGGCTTTGAATGATGATGATATTGCCTTCTTTCCTTTGTTAGGTTAATAATGTTATTCTACTTGTTGCAGACCGTCGAGTGCTAGAAATTCTGTTAGCTCACCAATTATAGCTAGGAACTCTTCTTATGGAAGGTCACCGTATTCACGGAGACTCTCGGATTTCTCAACTTCTGACTTCACCCTCTCTATTGAAGCTTCTTCTTACCCAAACTATCGACACGAGAAGCTAGCCTTCAAGGATCAAGCCAATTCTTTCTGGCGGCTAGCTAAAATGAACTCTCCAGAGTGGAAATACGCTCTGGTCGGTTCTGTAGGCTCTGTCATTTGCGGTTCACTCAGCGCGTTCTTTGCATATGTCCTCAGCGCGGTTCTAAGCATCTACTACAACCCCAACCACGAATACATGATCAAACAGATTGATAAATACTGTTATCTCTTGATCGGTCTCTCTTCTGCAGCACTTATCTTCAACACGCTCCAGCATTCTTTCTGGGACATCGTGGGTGAGAATCTGACCAAAAGAGTTCGTGAGAAGATGCTTACCGCTGTGCTCAAGAACGAGATGGCTTGGTTTGATCAAGAGGAGAACGAGAGCGCAAGAATCTCAGCGAGATTAGCTCTTGATGCCAATAATGTGAGATCAGCCATTGGAGATAGAATCTCAGTCATTGTGCAGAACACAGCACTGATGCTTGTTGCTTGCACTGCCGGGTTTGTTCTGCAATGGAGACTTGCACTCGTCTTGGTCGCAGTCTTCCCTGTAGTTGTTGCTGCAACTGTCTTACAGGTTTGTGTTCTTGCAAAGGAGAATACACACGTTAATTTGTTGTTCTTAGAGATCTAAAGGTTTGTTTTGTCTTTTGAACAGAAAATGTTCATGACTGGATTCTCGGGTGACCTGGAAGCGGCGCACGCCAAGGGAACGCAGCTCGCTGGGGAAGCCATTGCTAATGTCAGGACAGTCGCGGCCTTCAATTCGGAGGCGAAGATTGTTCGTCTCTACACTGCAAACCTCGAACCACCATTGAAACGTTGCTTCTGGAAAGGACAGATCGCTGGAAGTGGTTATGGTATAGCTCAGTTCTGTCTTTACGCATCTTACGCTCTAGGGCTATGGTACGCGTCCTGGCTTGTGAAACACGGCATCTCAGACTTTTCCAAAACCATAAGAGTTTTCATGGTTCTGATGGTCTCAGCCAACGGTGCAGCAGAGACTCTCACACTGGCTCCTGATTTCATCAAAGGTGGTCAGGCTATGCGGTCTGTTTTCGAACTTCTTGACCGCAAAACCGAGATTGAACCCGATGATCTTGATACCACTCCAGTCCCAGACCGGTTACGCGGTGAGGTCGAGCTCAAACACATTGATTTCTCTTACCCTTCAAGACCTGACATCCAGGTTTTCCGGGACCTTAGCCTTCGTGCTAGAGCTGGCAAGACTCTAGCTCTAGTAGGTCCAAGCGGGTGTGGGAAAAGCTCAGTTATCTCCCTCATCCAGAGATTCTACGAACCGTCCTCAGGCCGAGTCATGATCGACGGGAAAGACATACGGAAGTACAATCTAAAAGCCATAAGGAAACATATCGCCATTGTCCCTCAAGAACCGTGTTTGTTCGGAACCACCATTTACGAAAACATTGCATACGGACACGAATGTGCGACCGAAGCAGAGATCATACAAGCCGCGACACTAGCCAGCGCCCACAAATTCATATCCGCATTGCCTGATGGTTACAAGACGTACGTCGGCGAGAGAGGCGTTCAGCTCTCGGGAGGTCAGAAACAGAGGATAGCGATCGCACGTGCTCTCGTGAGGAAAGCAGAGATCATGCTGCTCGACGAGGCCACGAGTGCTCTTGATGCAGAGTCCGAGAGATCGGTCCAAGAAGCATTGGACCAGGCTTGCTCTGGTAGAACATCGATCGTCGTGGCTCATAGGCTTTCCACAATCAGGAACGCGCACGTTATCGCGGTGATCGACGATGGAAAAGTCGCGGAACAAGGGTCGCATTCGCATCTTCTCAAGAACCATCCTGATGGAATCTACGCGCGAATGATACAGTTGCAGAGATTTACGCATACTCAGGTTATTGGTATGACGTCAGGTTCGAGTTCTAGGGTTAAGGAAGACGATGCGTAGTACTTACTACTTTGGTCATATAGTAGAAGAAAGAACAGAGTAAAGAAAAGAAAGCAAACACCAGAACTTGTTCTGATAAAAAAAACTCTGGGAGCTTAATTTTTCTCTTTTTATGTTGTAATTTTGGGGTTACTTATTTTTGGAACTACGTTTCACATTTGATGGTATAGTATTACTATTATTGTGTATTATTATGATTAATCTAATTGTTCACCTTAATCTACAAGCCTTTCTTGTGAAGTGAAGGTGAAAATAATCTCGCCATTGGCCATTGCATAGCTCTAAGGAAAAAAAGAAAGAAGTATATAAATGTTGCTCACTTTGAACTTTTAAGACGTGTGTATAATTTGTTTTATTGAGATTACAAAATCCCATGTCATCGAGTACATTCGTAACTATATATATATTCATATCCGTTTGGTTTGTTCTAGATTTCAGGATAAGCCTAACTTTAGAATCATGAGATCCATTCTAGAACAAAAAGTATGTTGCGTTACATGACGAAATGTGACCTTTTAAGGATTTTAATCGTATTTGGGATTTGAATGTTGTGGGTCTACTATTCTATATTAAAATCCCCTTGTGTGTAAATCATGTTTTTTTAAGTAGGTCATGATTAGTAACGTAAATATATAACTAATTATTTGAATTTTGACAAATATTGTCAAAAAGAGGGTGCTTTAATGTATAGACACACGAACATACATGGGGAACAAAATTATGAAGATGAGAAGACAGAAAATGCGAAAAAGAAGATGGGTCCAAAAAGGACAGTAGATGAGATGATGAGAGACACAAAGCAAAAGAACAAAAAGAAAAGAAAAGACAACATTTTCTTTTGTATTCATATGACTTTTAGTGAACAATTCTTGATTTCGTTTTTCTTTGTGCAGCACACGCGTGCATACATGCATATAGATCACACGCCATGATAATGATGACGAATAGTTTGTTTTAGTTGTTGAATGCAATAAATTTGTTTGTAAACAAAATTGGAAATTATAGTGGTGGAGAAGAAGCACGTAGCACTTTCTTAGCACATGTCGTTCACTCATTGAGAATTTCAAAGAAGACAAAGAATAATTTAGTCATGCTACACGGATATATTTTGGATATAAGATTGGATAAAAATCGAACAAAACTACATTTTGAACTATTATCCAAACTATATTTTTAAAAAAAGTATATACATGAGTTCAAATAAGATGTAAGGAACAGATAATTCATGTAGCCAATATCACTACTGACATTTTTTAATAATTTGGACAAAGGTTATGTTTTGGTTTGGAGATCGAGTTGTTTGGTTTTAGATTTAAGTATCATTTGGTTTTTCAAAATTTTAATTATCCAAATAGAGGTAATTCGGATACTCAGTGTCCATGCTCGACTTATCTCCAATCTATTAGAAGGTATTGAAACCTGGTCTAAACCTGTAATAATTACGATTGTAATGATTGTGAGATTTATACCATTGTCAAGTTTGTACACTTGTATTGTTCAGTATGACAATTCATTTTACTTTTCCTGCCAGATTTTCAATTTATAGACTCATTTCACCTACTCAATTAAATCTGATGTGGACCAAAAAGGACATAAATCTATATGTCGGTTATCACAAACAAACACACACAAGTATGTGTGTTCTATGAGGTATACGTATATATCTATGTAGTTATAAAAAATGTTTTGTAAATTTATGTTTCTTCTACAGTTAGAAGCCGGGAACCATAGTTATTTTAGGGATTTGAGGACTATTTTACATCAGAAACACTAGCCCATTGCTGTAAGCTCCTATCTTAGGGTATGAACTCTGTGATTTCCTTTGTTGAAAGCTCTACCGTAAACCAGTAGAACCATTGAACTTTCTTGGAAACATTTGTCCCCTAAAATTAATAAGCTTAGAAAAGGCTCAACCATATTCTTGGAAATGGAACTCTTGAAAGCTTCTTCTATTCTAAGCCATCTCTGTGTACATATCGTATATGTGATCAAAGCCACACCATTGAAAACAGAGAGTAACATTACAATCGTAAATATTGCCCAAAGAAAGCTTAACGTCCCCAGATAGCAAAGCTTACGATCATGTTTGTTTGAAGGAAACGAAAAACTCATACTAGAGACTCAGGTAAGAAGGAACAATGCACAAAACTCCGCAGGTGAGTAGAGATCTTTTGCAACGCAGTCAATTCGATTCAAAATGGTTTGACAGATTTATAAAAGGCAATTAGATAAACCTTATATCATTAATTTCGGAGTTATATAGTTTAACTACTAAGGACCATCATACAACAAAAATCCAGGTTCCATCAACTTGTGAACTACAAAGAAAGAAAAACAGTAGTAAACTCAAGCAGCCATAAGCTTTGGACCATTGTCCGGCATTCCCATGCCACCGGCTAAATCTGCATCGAGTTGTGAGTGTGGCGCCGGTCCATTCATCAACTTCACACTGCAACAATCAAACAAAATCCAAATGAAGAAGATCAAATATCAGTGTCCAAACAATGCCGGCAAACACACAAGTGACTCAAACCACATTACTCACTAGGTTCAACTAACTTTCTGATCCCCAAACCAACACGCAGCGCAACAATATAATCAATGAAAACTATTAGAATAGCAATTGCTAAACCTAATTTTAGCTTGATCATCATCACAAGCAGGACACAGAGAAAGTTCAATGAACTACTCCTTCAGCATAAAATTTACCGTTTCGGTAGTAATAATCAAACAAAGAACATTCAGTAATCCTAGTAGAGGAAGAATCCAACTTACCGCTTCTTGTGCTTCTTCGTCTTGAAATGATCATCTCGTATAGACACATTGGCGAAGAACCGACTGAAACACATAAAAGTTTACAGACAAGAACAACAAAAAAACATTGAATCAGACAAACAAATATGTAGAGGTTCAAACAGCACTAAAAAAACATATAAGCTAAATCATACTCGCAGTGTAAGCAGTAGAATTGACCCATTCCAGGCAAATCCTCGTTAAGCTCCAAAGGCTTTACCTCCGTCTCTGGTTTACGCAATTCAGTGTATACTAAATCGTCACGTGGAAAGGCCAAAAAAAAGGAGATTCTCCGTCAAGGAAAACAAACACAGAAACCTCAAATTTATATTTTCCCAAAATCTAAAGAAAAGTTTAAAACTTGGAATGATGGCAAGAAGAAAAAGGATATCTTTGACTTCGAATTTGTCCCGACGAGCTGTTTTGTGAGACAGACGCCTCTTCTTCACTTTTCTAGTCGGGCATCTTCCCATTTTATCCTCCTAAGTATTTGCACAAGTTAGCGAATTCGAATCGTCAATGTCCGAAGCTAATGGCTAATTGTAAGAATTTAAAACGAAACTTACGATTTAGAAAAGAAACCACACGAGGAGGAGACTGGAGACGACGATGCGGAAGAGAGAAACCCTAAGAGAAGTCTCAGTTTTCGGTATAAATGTAACCTAATTTTGGCGGTTTGAATGAAACCAACCATGACGGACTAACGCGAGGCCCATCTTAACAGAAAAGGCTTTACATAGGCCCATTAACTTCGGCCTCATTACCTTTGAGGCCACAAAAAGAAGAAGGATGAGTTTAAATCCAAAATCTTAATTTACATATCAGAGCATAATTATTGAGGAGTTCTAAACCAAAATTCTTAAAAAATCAATCATTACAAAAATATTATAAATTAAATTTTTTTCTAACAAATGGATTCTGCATTCTTGGATTACTCAATAAAAATCTTTAAGTATAGAGATTTTTGTTAAGTAATCTAAGAATAAAGAACTCATTTATTAGAAAAAAATTAGTTTATAATATTTTTACAATGATTGATTTTTTAAGAATTTTAATTTAGAACCCTCCAATAATCTTGAAATAAAAAAATACTAATTAATTAATGACAGCGTCAAATTTGTCATGGTACGTACTGTTGTAGTTTGCATAACAAAATGGGTTCATGTTTTTTTTATTCTTTCCATCTGATTGTGGTTAGTATTACTAAGGTGGAAAGACATAAACCAGTGAGACAAATTGAAATCTTTGAGACACATACCTAAAAAGGGAAATCCGAACTCGAACAAGAGAAACCAAGAAAATAAAACTAAAGAAAAATACCATTCACATTAAATTAAACCAAACTAATATTTTGAGAGAAAAAGAATCATTAAATTTTATAGCACTAATTTAGCCTCAGATCTTGCATTGATCAGGGAGGCCAGCAATATGATGAAATGTCTTCTAAAAAAAAAATGAATCGAAATTCTCTTTTTCCCCGTCGACGAGGACAAAACTAAAACTACAAAGAATAACACCAATATACACCAATATTCATACTCAACCAGAGCAAAGAAGAAGGTTAGAATAACAGTGAAAAACTTAATCAAAGAAAGTTCCGAATCGAATTGCTCTGGTGATCGATAAACAAACAACAGAAGAGTGATTCGTTTGAACCTAGCCTGAAGCAGCAACCAGCCCAAAAAAAGAAAACCAACATCTAGAAGGAAAAAGACCACGAACATAAATCCATAAATCTAGATTATAAATCGAAGTAAATTGCTTCAAAGCCACTGTTTTTTTTTATTTTAAATGCCATAAAAATGAGAAAAATCACTAATTAACAAATGGTGGCACCATCAAACGGACTGACCACCGAATCTAAACATAGTATTAAATGCTGGCACATGCATTTTCAATCAAGCTAAACGTAGTACAAAACTAAAAACAAAACACAAGCATTTGCACCGTTTGAAGTGTACTCAAATCCCAGTTAAGCTTAGTTTACTGATTTTCAACATTCAGATCTTTTATAAAAAACTATTAATTTTCGTAATTTGTTGGAATCGTATTAAGCTATCTTTATAACTACGCAAAGTATGTGACTACATTGATAAATTTTAAACCTTAAACTCCAAATTTCAAATACACAAACATCGAATATCAAAATACAATCACAAACTTAATCTGACGTTTCTGATATTGTTAATCGTTAACTTTATAAAGTAGAAAAGTTTATATAATAGAAAAAGAAAGTTGTCAATCGAACTCTATATCTCATGTTAAAATAATATGCGTCCACCTCAGACATTACGTCATTAGTCATCACATGAAAAAAAAATCAACAAAACACAATGAAACATGCATGTTGACAAAATGGATCGCTAAAAGGAGGAACGGGAACGCAATTACGCAACTCTCTGAGACATTTATAACTTTTTCTTATCTTATTTCTCTCTTTTTTACTGTTGATTCAGTTGAAAAAAAAATCACCTAAATTTAATTGTTGATTCTGTTGAAAAAATAAACTTACTTTTTTTACTCACGAACTCGATAATTAATTAATCTAGCAGTTCCTCAGTGTCTCTGTCTCCGTGACGCATCCCATGTTGTTTTATTAGATAGGCAGTTCTTCGCTGCTTCCATCATTCTTTGGAGGTGTGATACAAATCCAAGTGATTTAATCAAAATCAATAATTGCTCTGCGACCAAACTTAATTATTTTGTTTTCCTAAAAAAATATGTAAAAATGAAAACATTAGTTATGTATGCTATTAGTGCTGTACGAATTGAGTAAAGTAGTGTATACGCATTGGTTAGGTGAAACGAATAGTATATAAAAACAGAACGTGGAGATTCCATTCTTAATATTTGAAAATATAAATTTTTATTTGAAATGTGCAGGTAAATGGATATTCATAATTAATAATACATGCACATTCTATTTTGGTAATTTACAAATATATACACGTTTACACACACATATCTAGAATTCTTCTATATGTACCAGCACCGAATATATAAATAGGTCAAAGTACTTGACAAATTACAACCATGTGCGATTGTTTCTTCTTGTGATCTTTTGAGTGAGTTAAAGGAGCTTAGTCCAAAATACCATACATGCATATATATATTAAGTATCACAAATATCTTAGAAAAACAATTGCATATAAACTTCAGACATTAGGAATGAATATACAATATACGGTTATGTTACTGTTAAATATTACAGTATATAATAATTGTAAAGTAAACGTTTTAACTCGTACCTAACTATTTGATTT
Source organism: Sisymbrium altissimum (assembly GCA_900406495.1). NCBI lineage: Eukaryota > Viridiplantae > Streptophyta > Magnoliopsida > Brassicales > Brassicaceae > Sisymbrium > Sisymbrium altissimum. The sequence continues at coordinate 24,874 of OVBI01000355.1, forward strand.
TCTACAAACTTTATAATACACTATTATGGATTTCGAAAAATACATATACTTTTTCTTCTAAATATATTTTGAATATTAAATTTCGGTTTGTTTAAATAATATCTTAATACCTCAAAATTTGAATATATGGCTGTTTAAAGTATCTAATAATAGAGAACATGAAAGGAGAATAGCAGAGGAGGTTCCATCAACTTCACTTAGAATAAGACAAGACAATGTAATTTTTAAAAAGAATGATAAAAAAAAACAATGCGATTCAAGAAACAAAAAGTTCTATCCAATACCATTTATCAGAATAAGATGGATCATCTTTCTTTTTCATTTTTCTTAAAAATTCTTTCGAAAATAAAATACTCTAAAAATGAGGCGATATCATAAAGTTTGGTTTAATCAATAAATTTAGAGATCATATATAGTTGATAGTATACCATGGCACATAACTTTTTATTCAGCAAATTCAAATTTTTCTTGCAGAATATAAAACGTATAAATAATAAGCTAGTTGTTTGCTTGATGAAATTCGATTCAAAGATTTTGGTTTATAGAAAGAGTTTGAGAATTATTGTCTCCAAACATTTTTATCGTGTGCAAAATGTCTCAGACATAAAGTTCATATTGCTTTTGAAAAATAAAGAGTTATAGTTCAAAATTACTTCTATTTGTTTTTTAAACATGTCCTTTTTCATTTACTTCGTAGATGCGTTAATACATACTTTCATACCATGTTTTATAGGTACGTACGTATGCGAATAATGAAGAAAGAAAACAAATTAATACAGATTTCTACATCTAACGTATACTATTACTTTAATTGAATAAATTCGTTTGTGATTTGTAACGATATAATGTATTGCTTTTGTATTATATTTGGTTAGATAACTTCTACCCGTTATATTTTGGTAATATATCATATAAACAAAAATGTATTGCTCGTATATTTATCCAGTGACATAAAATCTGAATAAAGTGTTCTCTTCGTTTACGTGCTTTCTTGTCTAACCATCTGGTTTCGAGTCTCTCAAATCATAATCGCAACAGCAGTTAATTGCGCCTTTCTTTGATATAGCAACATCGATCCACTTACCCTTCTGCTCTGATTTATCCACTTACCCTACTGCTCTGGATTATAATATGTTCATGTTCTTGCCTCTTGGTCAACATTTTTTTTATCACTAAATATATTTTAAATATTTTACTATTAATAAAAATAACAAAACGATCCCAATTTTTCAGACTACTAAAACAAACAGCATATACATTGCTTGTGTGATTAGTTCGCATTTAAGACCGCGATTTCTAACTGAAATTTGTTTCTTATAAGGTAGGATGTAAATTCGTTGTGACTAATTGGTTGAATGTATGTATATATTTTTTTTACCTTAAAATTGATTAAGATTCAGCTAATCTAGACTCTAGTCATCTAGTAGTCAAAGCTTGAGACATGATACCCTTTTTGTTTTCTAAAGCAAACATGCCAAATTAAATTAATTAATGTTTCGTGAAACCTAAAAAAAAAGAGGTTGATTCAATTAATGCACCTTCAGAAACTAGGTGCCTTCGTGTCTCGTACCATCACCTGTGTCAAACCGGCGTCAACCGCCCACTCTCGCTGACCTCAGCCCATAACAAATACATACAAAATTATCATATGTATGCGTAACACATGAATGATCATGTAACATCAAACGATATAATATTCAGTAAAATTCTATATCAAATAATTTAATAACAATAATCTCCACGCACAAACCAACTCCCCTCTTCTCTATAAATACATACATTTGCCTCCACTTCCTCTCGTTCAAACATTTCATAATCCTTCAATTACAAATATTAAAAATATATATATCCTTATCTTCAACCAAGAATGGGAGAGGTCAGTGGTTTTCTATATCGTTTGCTTGATTTTTAGATTTTTATTATCCAGACCCTTTCTTGACGTTTTTTTAATTATGTCTATGTAGAAACAAGAAGGGGCCAAAGTTGAACAAGAGAAGAAGGCAGTCACCGTAGTCCCTGCTGAGACGACCGACAACAAGCCAAAGAGCGTCGGAGGAGATTCTGCGCCAGCCCCGGCTGCCTCTGCCTTTGTTTACAAAGTGGATATGCACTGCGAAGGCTGCGCAAAGAAGATTAAGCGAATGGTGAAGCACTTCGACGGAGTGAAAGATGTTACGGCGGATATGCGTGGGAACAAGCTCATGGTGGTCGGAAAGATTGACCCGGTGAAACTCGGGGACAAGTTAGAGGAAAAAATGAAGAGAAAGGTGGTACTCACCAACCCACCGCCACCATCACCGCCGAAAGTAGACGCATCTGCCGCCGTTGGAGAGAAGAAAGCCGACGGTGTAGATAAGGCGGCGCCTCTTACTCCTCCTCCTCCTCCGGCCGCTCCAAAAGAGGTATGGATTTAATTGAACAAGGACAAGACCCAACTATATGCTTTTGCTACTTTACGACAGTTTTTGGTGGCGTACACTGACAAGCCACTTAAAAAAAGTGTTTTATTACGATAGCTACTTAAAAAAATCATAAGCTAAAAAATTAAAACCTGATTTAATTGTCTAGTGAATAAGTATGAATAACTGATTTGCCTTTCAATTCTTTTTGTTCAGAGCTCGGTGGCTTTTAAGATCAGACTACATTGCGAGGGGTGTATTCAGAAAATCAAGAAGATAATATTGAAAATCAAAGGTAAGGAGCTTGATAAACAGACGAAGTTGCATTTCTTTATTTAGCCTAAGTTAAAACCCAAAAAGCAATATAATTATGCTAATTAATTAATATTATTAATTATTAATTTGAACCAGGGGTCGAAACGGTGGCTATTGATGCAGCCAAAGACATGGTGACGGTGAAAGGAACGATGGATGTTAAAGAACTTGTGCCTCTCCTCACTAAAAGGCTCAAACGAACCGTCGAGCCTCTTCTTCCCGCCAAAAAAGACGACGGAGCGGCCGAGAAAAGTAAGGCAGAAGCAACTCCTCCCGCCGCAAAGAAAGAAGTCCCTGCCGCTGGAGTTAACGAAGCAAAGAAGGAAGGAAATGAAGCCGGAGAGAAGAAGAAAGAGGGTGGAGACGGCGGAGAGAAGAAAAAGGAAGTTGGAGACGCCGGAGAGAAGAAAAAAGAGGGTGGAGACGCCGGAGAGAAGAAGAAAGAGACTGGAGACGGCGAGAAGAAGGAAGCTGTCGTAGGAGGAGGTGCGCCCGTGGCGATGGTGAATAAGATGGATTATCATGGGTACTCATATCCAACGGCTCCAATGTATTGGCAACAAGGAAACGTGTACGGCCAGAGTTATTCCATTGAAGGTCAGACTTATCCGATAGGGGGTCAGACTTATCCAGGTTCAGGATACAATTACGCGAGTGGTAGTTACGTGCCGTACTCGCATCCCAACATGAACGCGCCTCCTGGAATGTTCAGCGACGAGAACCCCAACGGTTGCTCCGTTATGTAACCATGGACTTGACATTGTAAATATACGAAACTTTAAGGGTTGAAACTTAAACTGTGGAACATTCAGAAATGGGTAACTTTAGATAAAATTTTGAAGTTGAGATGGAGCCAACGGGTTCTTACGTGTAACATTGTTCCTTCGTTAGTTAGTTTCTTTTAAATATTTGAATAATTAATCACTTTACTTACTTTAATTGCAGTGTCAGCAAACAAGTAACAGAAATAATGTAAAATGATGAAAAGGAATATAGTAATTAATAGTTGGTTTGTTCTTTTGATAGATCTATCATTGTTATTGACGTTTCAAGACGGTTTTTTATAAATGTTTAAGGCGATGCATTTTTGTTTTTTCATTGATAAATCATTCTGGTTGATTGATCTATGTGGAATTATTTAAAGATGATTCAAATGAATGAATGATTATCTTTGTACGAAATCTTGAAAAGATGAACACCAATGAATGATTTTTTTTTTTTTGTAAGAAAGCGAATTAGAGCCATTTTCTCGATCAACCATGATATTATAATCTCCATGCTAATTATGGTTACCCTTTATATAAGTAAAGTTGTACCTTTAGGAAATTGAATGAATCATTGGTCTTCCTTTCAATAATTCATCAGTGAATTACAGGATTGCATAGTTCAGTCGGTAACTAAATAAGCGTGTATATAAAAGTATGATAACATCAGTTGTCGTATTTTCTTTTCTTTTTTTGGGGCAACTTCCATCAGTTGTCGTATTTAGCAAAAAGATAATAAAATAAAATCTAGATAATGGTATATGTTGTTGATATACTTGAACTCAGAAGGAAAATTAAATTAAAAATTTTAAATGAGAAAAATGACATCAAAGTTTCATTTTCCTAAGATTTCTATTTCTCTATATTCAATGGTTTGAAAAGGTAGCGAGTACGTAAGACTACAGTTTGAGAAGAGATTATATCTTTGCTTTCCGATAGACCAAATATAAGATCGAATTCAAGTGATGTAACTCGAATATTTTGACTTGAGCAATCCCTTATAGATATCGCCAAAGCACCTTTTTCTGGTCGCAAAAGCATGCATCAACTATCTACAAAAATTACCCCAAAATTATTTCATTATTCGAACCACATTTTTGAGTATGGGTATTATGCACGAAATAAAACTTGAATTGAGTTCACGGAAAAGAGTAAAGAATTGGATAAACGCATCCCGTCCACAATTTATAGCTGTCCGACGACTATATATGATTGTCATCATCATCTTCTAGTGTTCATATATATAGTTGGACGTGTTCAGTACAATTAATTACTAAACTGTAACCAGTTCTCGTAGTGTCTCAATTGGATATAATCGCCACTAAACACACTTTTATTTATCACTAAACAACTCTTCATCTAACGTGAATTTTGGTTAACACACTAATCAGCACATGGACTTTCCGTAATAGTAGAGTAAATATATATGTACCCTCCAAATTATCAAAAGCTATTTCTTTTTTCTTTTGATATTTTCGCTAACCTTAACAAGTAACACCACATATTGAATGTTTCATTCCATGCATGTTTTTTTCTTATTCCAACGTATTCTGTATTCTATCTCTCTTAGATATTCAAAATTTCAGCATGTCTAGTTTCTTTTTGACTGTTAGATCTGATCATACATGTATTGATACACCCGTTAAAAATATAAAAAAAAATCAGAGAAATGTCAATTAAAACAAATAATTTCACCCTCTTGTTGCGTATTGATTTGGATCAAAATTCTCTTTAATTAAATTAACATATAAGCGGAATTAATTGTTATCTTTATTAGCTTTCAAAGACAGATAGCATGAAATTCATATATTTGGCGCGAAAAAGAGAAGAAACATAGATAACATGACCATCTTCGTGTAGTCATGCCAATAGTGGACATCTTCGTGTACTGAATTGGTTAGTTGCACAATTACGCAAGTGTTTTTAACATATAGCATTTGTTTGCATTCTCGACGTGTATATATGCATTATTGTTATGTATGGACATTATTTATACAACTACATTATTTTGCAACTAGCATGATTAGTGACTTAATCTTGACAGGATAAACAAATAGTGACTTAATCTTTACGTATATTAATTCTTCTAGAGTGCTGCACAACGACAAACCGATTAAAACAAAGTCATATGGATAATGATTCCGTCGTCACTTCCTATTTTGTCTCTCTAATCTTCTCTTCTTTGTATTGTGCCTATGTAATTGAATACACATCTAACTAGCTCTGAAATTCTGTAAGAGTATTTTATGTACACGATATATCTATTCTCTCTCATAACAATGCAATAAATCAATCATTGGAAGCTTGGGATATATCAAATACGCACATCCTATTTTGAGGTTTATTTATCGAGATATAGAATTTATCCTATGCCCCATTATCCACATATAACAAACTTTTATATTTGGAAAGATATCAAATTATAATATGTACGTAATATATTTAATCATAGAAAATATAAGAATATACATTATCGATAGTGTGGAACTCCTCTCTATAGACAAATAATTGCATGTCTACATGTACGTGTTATCAAATTGATCACTTCCTGTCGAAACAGAGAGAAAATAAAATAAACAAATAGTTGATTTCTCTTGTTCGCGTCAACTTTATTTGTTTACATATGATCCAAGTATTTGGTCTCACGTAACGAAATAAGGTAGTGGAGATTTAATAAGAAAAGGTGACAATACAAATAAAGTAAAGAAGTTTTATTATTTGGAACTAAAGAAAATGGGATAAACCAAACATATTATATCGTTGACCGTTTTGTTACGAGGATATACAATACTATCGTATTAGTTGAGAAAATTAGCTACCAAGAAATTAATATCGACACTTTCTATACATAAATTATATAAGACGATATCTGTTTTTTTTTCTTTTGTAACAAGGGTATGGTATCTATGGTTTAATAACCAGTTTTTACTCGTATAAGGTCATTAAATTTGCTTAACAGTTTAGATCATGAACTTTTCTATTCTGAATCTCACTCATCATTTTTCACGAATATGTCACCCACACTTTAAAAATACAAACATCGTATACTGATATGAAATATTGTAGTCAAATCAATGATAAAGTTTTTTTAGACCAAGCACAAAGTAAACGAAAACGTCATATTTGAAAACAAACGAAAGTTTTTGCGAGTAGTCTGCCAAATTAAGGCTGGCCAGTGGTGACCAATCATTCATAAATCTTCGTCCTGTTGGACTATTAAACGTTTTTCCTTGGTTATATTGATTATAAAACTTTGTTTTAGCCTCGATATTCAAAAAGTTTTTTCTTTACCTAGAAACGTATTTGGAATTTTCTGAATCTAATTAATACTGGTATTAATTAGTTATCTATTTAAAATTAAAGTATCATGCATTTGAATGATCAATTAATCTATTTAATCAAAATGGGAATCCACCTAAGATGCTATGTCATTGCTCACTATGAATATAAATTAACAAATATTAAATTAATACCTAATAACATGGTGATAATATGAATTAGGTGATAGGTTGCAAAATCCAATCAAAGGCCACCCATGTCTCCTTCATGGAAGTGGATCTGGCAGCAGAAAATACAGAAACTCAGCAATTAAATAAATGCAAAAATAACAATGGATATCTATTTTGTGGTTACAAACTAGTGATATGATATCCCCCAAAAAAAATATTTCAATATAAAAGCCACTTAACAAAAAAAAAAAAATAGTGATATCTAGATATCTCTCTATTTTATTGTGGTTGTACTACGATATTGCCACGTTGGTACTCACCGCGATCTATAATTATTACTTGTAAAACAATGGAAGACATGCACGTATGACATGAAACATTCAGGAAAAAAAATTAAGTGGAATAAGTATGGTTGATATTGAAGAATTAATTAGACCAAACATAACTCAGCTAAAATGAATTAGTAATTAAAATTATATAACGACTCAAAATTTATATGATTTCAAATTATTATAACGGTTCTAATTATTACCGAATACGTTTTGTTTTGTTATGTAGTAATAAATTTTTAAAGAGTTAATTACAGTCCATAGCCTATATTATATTTGAAAAAAATCAGCCAGTCTACATGTTTTGCCGAAATGGTTACTGAACAAAATGTAAACTGAATAATGCTTGCCTGTTATAGAAAAGGTAATTTCTCATACTTTTGTTGTATAGTTTTGTTGGTTACAAATAATACTCGACATTTTGTACGTACGGTAACTAATGTTCAATGGTGTCCACGCCAAAATTGGGTCTCTGTCCCGAATCTGAAAAGGGTTTGGATTTGGAATCTCTCGGTTTGACTTATACGTCTGCGAGAGAGATGATGCATCTTCATCAATCATCATGGGGACAGCCCGATCATGACGTTTGAAAGTATAAAGAAGTAGTAACCAAAATGCAGTTTCAGAGACTTTGTTTTTTGGTCAGCATGGCCTAGTGGCCAATTAACTCTCACTACGGTGCGAGAGACACAAGGTTCGAACCTGATTGTAAAATGGCAATACGGTGGATTACCACCGGCCCACTTGTTCCTCTCAAATATAGCTTTAGTTTATATACAACTTGCATATTCTTATCAGTCAGAAAAAAACATGGGTCAAAATTTCTTTTTTTTTGTTATTTTTTTAATGGCAGCGGAGTCCACATATCTTGTGTTAAAAAGTGGTATAATTTGGACTCAAGGATATTGGATCTAATGGACTGGACTAGTTACTGTCGGACTAAATAAAAAGCCCATGCATATTAATGTGTTGGATAAAACTTAATTCCTTTATAGGGCCGGAGACGATTTCAACATAAAAAAAAAAAAAAGAAATGGAAAAAAATCACTCGTAACACTTTCTTTTCGGACATGAGAGTTGGAAGATGCCAACCAGAGCCACGTGCATTACGATTCAACCAATTTTTATTTTTATTTTATTGTCAACTATTTTTTTTTTTTAATAAGAGGCTAGAAAATCACTTTCTTTTCATTTTCATTAATTTGTTGAGAAAGATGCCTCCATGATGTTAATTTTCGTAAACTATTTGTTTAAATAAATATACTTAGCGTGATGAAGGCAACTGGCCGAGTGAACTTTATTTGATTAAAAAGACAAGACTAATTAAATTGAATACTATCATTTATTCTATTGAAAAGTAATAAAACTCATCTAATTTCGAGACGAGAATTCAGAGTAGTATTTTTAATTAATAAAATAGTTTGTACAACAAAGCAACCGTTAAAATAAATAAAAAGGTATTGGGTATATTCACATCATACATAGTAATAGTATACATACCAAGTAATTAATTAATTACATTCATTTTTATTTTTTCCTTTTAATTTTATGTGAATGTAAAACAAGAAAAAAATAAAATTTTATTTTTTTTCGTCTCTCTCGCCCCTCCTCTGGTTTCAACCGTAGCTGTTCGTCGGAAAAATATCCTCCGCTTTCAATTTCGTTAGATTTGCCCTAAATTTTCGACTATCGTTCTCCAATCCCAGCCTCTCACGCCTTGCATCTCTCTCAGGTACAATTTCGTAATTTTTGGTTTTGGTTTTGGTCAAACATGTTTCCCTTTTGATTTCCTAATTGGTTAGAGTATGAATTTAGTAGCCTTAATTTTTCAGAAAATCATCGTGTTCTGTTACGAGATTTAAATGTATACATGTCGATTAAGTTAATTAGGGTATCGAATTGGATCGAAATTGGGCGTTTCGTTTTGATCTGGCGTAACTAAAATTTAGGGTTTTATTTTTTGTATTGACGGCTGATTTCGTTTCTTCTTCAGAATCGCGTTGGAATTAGGTTTTTTGATTTTTGATTTTTGATTTTTTTTTTTAATTTTGTGTTATGAAATTAGAATTTGTGATTATGTATTCACAATTTTTGGGGGATTTGGATGTTTATGGTTAGGATTTAAAAGCAAAAGGAAGAGTTGCGACTTTGGTTTTCATAAGCAATGAATGCTTAAAGCGGAACATCGTATATTACTGTGTGTTTTGTGCAATGCAAGCCGAGAAGGAGGTGTTGTTGAACACTGAAGGTCCTATAGACGAGGCCCGATTATCAAACCAGAACAGTAACCCTAATATAGCCTCTTCTGCTTCTATCACTGTTTCTCAGTTTCCTGGTATGTTTGCATTTGATTCACTAAGTTTTGTTATTGGAAACTTTGTCATGTTTTGGTAATGTTATGTTTCGTTTGTTTGGAGTGTAGCCAAGAAGCCGACTAGGCAATGGGCTGCTTGGACGCATCAAGAAGAGGAATGTTTCTTCACTGCGCTTCGTCAAGTTGGAAAGGTATTAGCTTTTCAACTTGATCCTCTTCTTTCTCTCTTTCTTTTTGGTTATGTGTGCGTCACATTCTCGTTTGTGTTGATTTGGCAGAACTTCGAGAAGATTACTTCTCGTGTCCAAAGCAAAAACAAGGACCAGGTTGGTTGATACAACTTTGGGTTTTCTTTTTTTTTTCTTTTCACTCGCACTTGCTAGTCTTTGCTTTTAGTTTCTCATGGCTTTCGAAACTTGGTGTGATTTTCAGGTTAGGCATTACTATTATCGTCTAGTCAGGCGTATGAACAAACTTTTGGGTCCGGAACTGAGTCTTGATGCCAAGAATCCAAAGGACACAAATGCTGCAATGCTACGATGGTACATCTCTTTTCTGTTTTCCCTTGCTTGTAGATTGTTAAAGTACATTATTGTAAACAAATGATGAACATTAGTATCTGTGAGGTTTGTCTAGATAACAAGTTGAATCATGCTATGAATATTATGTACGCAAGGTCGCATTCATCTAAGTGTTCGATTCGCCTCAAAAGCTCTTCTGTAGTATGGGAATGCATTTCCTGTTAGTGACAAAAGAGCGTTTGGATAGTTTTCTAGTTTCATCTTGTGCATTGAGAATATCTGCTAGCCATCTCACACTGTTACACACGATTAGATAGTAGCAACTGACCTATAGATCTTGAACATCACGCTCTCTTCTTTTGTTCTCCTGGATGACATGATTTCACATATCATGATCTTAATTATCATTCAACTCTTCTGTCTAAACTAAACATGATTTTTCATGTGTCTTGCAGGTGGTCTTTACTGGAAAAGTATAGCTGCAAAGCTTCAAAACTTCACCTTAAACCCCGGAGATTCAAGCTATTCTTAGAGGCCTTGGTTAGTTGGCAAATGAAAATTTCGTTTTATTCTTGGATTCGACAAGGACTGGTTTTCAAACTATTTTCTAACAAACCCTTCTGCGTGAAGGAACACCAATTGCTGAAAGACCGCAGAAAGAGTACAAGAAAACGGGCTTGCCAGGGAGAAACTTTCTCTTCAGCTTCCCTTGGAAACATCTCAAGTCATAGCAGGGAAAGAGGATTGGATAACCGTCCATTTAAACTTATTCTTTGCGACAGCCAAAATGTTAAAAAGCTAGGGCCTGGAAGAGCATCTACTAGACATGGTGAAAGCTTAGGTGTTAGCCTTGGTGATGAAAAAGAAGATGCAGCCTCAGGGAGAGGTGGAAGGCAACGACGAAAACAAGGTATTTCCTTAACTAATTGTTTTGTTAGATAGGCAGTTTTTCTTTGGCCTCATATTGTGTGTTGATTTAAATGTTCATACAGTTTTAGACATTATCTACTTTCAATCTTCCATGTTTATATTAGATTTTAAGTTGCTTTCGAAAAACTGGATGTAGTTCCGGCGTCTTACTCGACTCTAAGCAGTTCTTCCATCTTCAGCAGGTTTTAGAAAATGGGAAAAGGCTGCAATAGATGGGGTCTCTTTGGTTGCTGATGCTGCAGAACACTTAGAACGAACATCAATCGACAAAGATATGGATGGTCAAAAAGGTTTACTTGCTAGTATTGGATGATATTTAATTTTTCATTTTCTTAGATATTTGTTAATTGAGGACTAACATGTGCGAATTCTAAATGGGATTATATTCTTATCTCAGAGTTAGGTCCCGCAAGATATCTAACCGGGAAGTCTCCACTTTCTTTATCCTCCTCTGCTGAGGTTCCTCTCAGTGATGCCAATATGCAGTTTTCTGCCAAGTTGAAACTTCAGTTATTCCCAATTGATGAATGTACACGACGATCTTTGGAAGTGGTAAGCTTCGAATAGGAATTATACTGATGGAGCATTATTTTTATGAGACATGAAACGGAGCTTGATATGTCAACAGGACAAGCACAATCCGCATCTGGAACTTACTCTAAGTAATCGCAAGAAGATATCTTCGGTGCTGGAACATCTCAATCGCAAATGGGGAAGTTCAAGTTGTGCATGTGGAGAGCTAATGCTGTTCCCTTACAATGCAAGGAAAGAAACTGCATCATGTCATCAAAGGTGGACCAGTGACTCTTTTCTAAGCGCAGCAGAAGTGCATTCAATGGTCGGAAGTCCCTCGCTTTTCCGCTTAAGGTTTGCCCTCATAATCTCCTAGTCTTTTTCAGGTTGTTCTCGTCAAATTACTAAACCTGATATACCAATTTTTTGTTTTTAATATTTATTTGTAGGTATGGTTGGTTCGTCCAGGATGCATCAGGTTCTTTTATTTCTCAAGTTCCAACTTCAGCTTCTTATCATTTACTCGAGGATAACATGAATGTGGATGAGGTCAACATGCTCCTTACTGAATCTGGACCCTTATCTAAGCATTCAACTGCCGAACAAGCAACATCTGTAGTATGTGCCGCTGGTGATCGTCCTGCAGAAACTAGAGATAATTATGAACCTGCGTCAGCGAATATTACTTCATTTGAGCATCTGAGCAGCGGTAATGCACTCTCAGCAGGAGAATGGGCTGATAGTCTTACTAACATAAGTATCGGTGATCTACTTTCTGAAGCGCCTGATGACATAGATAGGGATTGTGTGGATCCACCCGCCACTGAGGGTTCACATTGCCTCCTTCGAGATGTCTCATTCGCCTCTGACTCTTTTGATGCTGCAATTGCTGCTCATATACTAAGACACCAGAACAAGCCAAGTAGTCTACTACCGGTTACTACTGGCTCATCATCTCTATGGGATGATGAAGAGACACGTGATGCCTTCTCCTTCCAAAAGAATCGTCATGCAAATTCTTCTAAGATGGCTAATGTTGCTTCTCCTGGAGGTGCTGGCAGAGTAGATGGAGAGCCTTCTCAATTAGTGGAGGTAAACTATATCAATCACAAGTACTTCCACAATGATTTACAGAACTAAACTATCTGATTCAATACTTATGTAACGTTCTTTTAGGCTACATCCGGCGATGAGGGGCCTTGTAATCTTCCTGATCAGCAGGAAGATCCAATGGAAGAGTGTCCAACAGACCCTCATACGATGGATTCTCCAGGGCAGACCCTTTGTGGGCTTGCGGATGTATATTGGGTAAGTCTCGAAATCTCATCCTTTTTCTCCAAACTGAAGAATCTCCATATATTCAAAAACACTTGTTTTGCCCTCTTTACAGCCGGACTCATTAGGACCACTTGATCTAGACATTAGATCTTCAAAGTACACCGAAGATTTGAACCTCAGCGAGAGCCTCGGCGGTTTGAGCCGCCTGATAGCGACCAGCCTTGATGCGTTTCAAAACTGTTCGCTTTTTGGGTTCGACAGCAAGAAGGACAAGTCTAACATGGTCTGAAATGGAACCAAAGCAAAAAAGCATGGGGTCAAAATGTTGATATTTGAAAAAGAAAGTGACTCTTGCCTTTAAATAGAAGAATCTTTATCATAACTGATAGCTTCACTGTACAAAAATCTGATGTAAGTTTTAACTCATATCTTCCTTTCACACTTTCTTCTGTGTTGATACATGTTTCTATGTTTACACTTACTGTTCTTTACATGCTTAGTTGGCTATGATCCCCTTTTGGTTCTTCTTTTGTTTATAGAAGTTTCATGGCTTCATAGCAAACAAGCATGTCAAATTATATTTTTAACTCTTTTAACAGTTTGAGTAAAAGAACAGTTTAACTTTCTCATCCAATTATTTTTCGTCGCCAAAATTTTTCTAGCTTGGAAATCCAAGAATGCCTTTTTATTTATTTATCTTGGAATATATATTGGGATAACAGAAGCCGTCAAATTTGGTTTTGGGAAAAGATGAGGAGGATGAATTTTCAAAGGGCACGTAGAGACATCTGTTCCTGTACGAGGTCGACGTGATAAGAACGAGTGGACCAGTTTAACTAAAGCAGATTTGTCATTTTATGACAAGTTGGCTTACATCATTTTTGTAAGGGAATTAACATCATTGGCTTACATCATTTTTGTAAGTTTTATAATTAGGGTATAACTTAAAATGTTTACTTATGGAAAAATGGCACTTCAAGGAGAGTTGCTATAAGCGACTAACCATTTGGTACAAGCCACCATATCTAAATCATACTGTCAACTCAGAAGACTGGAGTTTTGGATGGAATTCACTCACAACACCACTAAAAAATAGTAGTTTTCCTCCTAATGAGGAAACCAATATGGTTTGGTTAATGAATCAAATTTAGCTAAAAATGATTTTTGGTTATACTCACTTATACATTTGGAAATTGATTCTTTGAACCGAAATAATTTTGGTGTATTTGGTGGGAGTAATAGGAGAAATGTTGGTTTTTCTTATAGTGAGGTAACCGATGTGGTTTGGTTCAAACCAAACTTAGTTTTTGGAAGGGGTTGTTTCTTCGTAATTATAGACATTGATTTTCAAGAGTGGAAATGGTCTAACTTGGTTGGTTTGAGAGAGACGTGTTGTACGCTAAAACTGCTGTTAGTGTTGGGTTAGCTGTATTCGAAGTTGGGTTAGGAATGCAGTAACTCGACTCCTCGTCAACTAATTAATGAGACCTTATCCTTCGTGGGAGAGGGCCGAAGGCATCGTTATATGTTTATGTAGGCATATTCTAGTTCCAATATATTCGCAGCAGAAACCCGTATGACCAGTAAGTGTTAGGAATCTACGATAGATAAGACCTAGAATAGCTTAAACGATACAAAAATCAATATATTCATTACTAATTGATTTTAAATTAAAAGTTATATAAATTAACATGATAGTAGAATTGAGACTATTTGCCGCAAGTCGTGTGATCCAAATGTATGTTGTCAATCCAAAGTATTTACCCGTAGTCGAAAACTTAAAAAAAAGCTGATTATCACGTTAAGCTACATTGGCGATTATCATGTTAAGCTTGAAAGGAATTGGTTTTTTTTTTTTTTTTTTTTTTTTTNACACGAAAGGAATTGGTTAAATTGGTAAAATGTTTCTATTTTCTTCAAAAGAATATCCTTTCAAGCTTTTTACGAATGATAGATATTGTAGAGGAAATAAATAAAAAGAAGATCATTAGAAACTCACTTATACCATATATAAATATCCAGTCAGTATATACATCTATACCACTCAAAATATCAAGAGAATAAAATTCTTCCAGTAATCGAAGATCAATGGAGAAAGCAAAGTCGAGAAAGCCTCATGCCATGATGATACCATACCCACTTCAAGGCCATGTCATCCCTTTTGTACACTTAGCCATCAAACTCGCTTCTCATGGCTTCACCATCACTTTCGTCAACACCGACTCCATCCACCACCACATCTCCACCGCTCGCAAAGGTGACGCTGGAGATATCTTCTCAGCCGCTCGCAGCTCCGGAAACCTTGACATACGTTATACCACAGTGAGCGACGGCTTTCCTTTGGGGTTTGACCGGTCACTTAACCATGACCAATTCTTCGAAGGCATTCTCCACGTCTTCTCTGCCCACGTCGATGATCTCATCACCAAAATCTCCCGCCAGGATGATGATCCTCCGGTGACTTGCTTGATCGCCGACACGTTTTACGTTTGGTCATCAATGATTTGCGACAAGCACAACCTTGTTAATGTCTCGTTTTGGACCGAACCTGCCTTGGTCCTCAATCTCTACTATCACATGGATCTCCTCATATCCAACGGTCATTTCAAATCTCTTGGTAAAACTAACTACTTAATTAAACATGTCGTGACATGTTTATTACATATTCTTTTTACTTAGCTGTATATTAAAATTAAATCCATAAATAACCACAATTTGGTCTACACATTTTGTGAAAGTCGGTGATTAGATAGTTGATGAATTTTCATAGAATTTTTCTTCTATTTTTAAATGGTCTTGGTTACATTATTCATTGAACATTTGTAACTATATGCAATATGCTAGATAATCGTGAAGACGTGATCGATTACGTACCAGGAGTTAAGGCAATAGACCCAAAGGACTTGATGTCATATCTTCAAGTGAGCGACAAAGACGTAGACACAAACACAGTGGTCTACAGAATACTATTCAACGCCTTCAAAGACGTCAAGAAAGCTGATTTCGTATTATGCAACACCGTACAAGAGCTCGAACCAGACTCTCTCTCGGCTCTACAAGCCAAGCAGCCGGTTTACGCTATCGGTCCGGTTTTCTCAACCCAATCGGTTGTCCCCACGAGCCTGTGGGCCGAGTCAGACTGTACCGAGTGGCTCAAAGGCCGACCCACCGGATCAGTCATCTACGTCTCGTTTGGTAGTTATGCACATGTTGGTAAGAAAGAGATCGTTGAGATAGCACATGGGCTTCTCCTAAGTGGGCTTAGTTTCATTTGGGTTTTACGTCCAGATATAGTTGGTTCGGACGTGCCGGATTTTCTTCCAACCGGGTTTATGGACCGGGCCAAAGGTCGAGGCCTTGTAGTCCAGTGGTGCTGTCAAGTAGCAGTAATCTCAAACCCTGCCATTGGAGGGTTTTTCACACACTGTGGGTGGAATTCGATTCTAGAAAGCGTTTGGTGCGGTTTACCGTTGCTATGTTATCCGCTCTTGACCGACCAGTTCACGAACCGGAAACTTGTGGTCGATGATTGGCGCATTGGGATTAACCTTTGTGAGAAGAAGAGGATCACAAGGGACGAAGTCTCGGTGAATGTTAAACGGTTGATGGACGGTGAAACTTCAAGTGAGCTTAGAAACAATGTTGAGAAGGTCAAACGTCATATCAAAGATGCGGTTACAACCGTTGGATCTTCAGAGACGAATTTTAACTCATTCGTTTGTAAGGTCCGAGATAGAATAGAAACTAATTTGTGTAACATAAATGGGTTAGAAATAAGTCCATCAGACTAAGCTATGTAATAATATTTGTGGGCTTGCGGGTGTATATTGGGTAAATCTCGAAGTCTCATCCTTTTTCTCCAAACTCAAGAATCTCCATATATTCAAAAACCACTTGTTTTGCTCCTCTTTGCAGCCGGACTCATTAGGACCACTTGATCTAGACATTAGATCTTCAAAGTACACCGAAGATTTGAACCTCAGAGAGAGCCTCGGGGGTTTGAGCCACCTGATAGCGACCAGCCTTGATGCGTTTCAAAACTGTTCGCTTTTTTGGGTTCGACAGCAGGAAGGATAAGTCTAACATGGTCTGAAATGGAACCAAAGCAAAAAAGCATGTGGTCAAAATGTTGATAGTTGAAAAACCAAGTGACTCTTGCCTATAAAAAGAAGTATTTTTATCATAACTGATTGCTTTCATTGTACAAAAATCTGATGTAAGTTTTAACTCTTATCTTCCTTTCACACTGTGTTGATACATGTTTCTATGTTTTCATTTGCTGTTCTTTACATGCTTAATTGGCTATGATCCCCTTTTGGTTTCTTCTTTTGTTAATAGAAGTTTCATGGCTTCATAGCAAATAAGCATGTCGAATAATATTTTTAACTCTTACACTATTTGTGTAAAAGAACAGTTTACCTTTCTCATCCAACTTTGGTATGAACCAAATCACAACGGTTACCTCTATCTAAGAAAAACCAACAATTCTCCTATCATTCCCACCAAATAATATCGGTTCAAAGAATCAATCTCCAAAACATATAACCTCAACCAGAAAAAGTGGTCTGAGAATTAATAAAAGTCTACGAGTCTGTGATTGTCTCGTGATAAGACATGTTCAATTTTATCTAAACGCCAAACAGTACCTTACATTCAGTTTCTCGTACTCAACAATTAGTCTTAAGTCAAACCTAAATATCAACACTAGCTAGACTCTTCATCATGAATATAACCAAAAATCATATTTAGTTGAATTGGATGGAAACCTCTTTTTATGTTGTTGAGAGTGAATTACATCCAAAACTCTAGTCTTCTGAATTGACAGTCTGATTAAGATATGAGGGCTTGTACCAAATGTTTTAGTCGATTATAGCAACTTCTCCTTGAGGTGCCATATGTTGCACATTTAAAGTTATAATTACAAAACTTACAAAAATGATGTAAGCCAATGATGTTAAGTCCCTTTCGAAAATGATGTAAGCCAGCTTTCATAAAATGACAAATCTGTTTTAATTACACTGGTCCACTCGTTTTTCTCATGTCGATTTCGTACACGAACAGACTGTCTCTACATGCCCTTTAAAAATTCTTCCTCCTCACCTTTTCCCAAAACCAAAATTTACGGCTTCTCTTGTCCCAATATATTTTCCAAGATAAACACTATTATATATCGTTCATTAATTTTACCAAAAAATTATATTATCATTCATTATATGTTTATGTTATGTATAGGCATATTCGAGTTTTAATATACATTCACAACAGAATCCGTATGATGACTAACTATGTTAGGTGAACTACGTTGGAATTGAAAGAAAACCTATAACAATTTAAACGATACATAAATCAATATATTCATTACTAATTGATTTTAAATTGGAAACTTATATAAACATGATAGTAGAATTGAGATTAGTGCCACAAGTTGTGTAATCCAAATGTACGTCGTTCATCCAAAGTAGCCCATATAGGCTGATTTTTTTTAATGATCGGAAAAGTATCTGTGCCAAAACTTAACTAATCAACAGATAATTAAGCATATGACTCTATTTTCGTCTAGTTTAATGGGGAAATGTTTAGATAATTTCATATTTAGGGAGAAATTCATCTATGAAGTAAACCAATATATCAATTCCTCCCAAATAAAAACCATTAAGTTACCACTACTAGGGTCATAGTGAAAAACTTAAAAAGAGATTATCATATTAAGCTTGAAAGAATTGATTTAATTGGTAAAATGGTTCAATTTTCTTCAAAAAAATATACTTTCAAGTTTTTCTACGAATGGTAGATATTGTAGAGAGAAAAAAAAAGGATCCCTTAGAAACTCAGTTATACGGTTACACCATATATAAATATCCAGTCCGTATATACTTCTATTTAACTCAATATACCTAGAGAATAAAATTCTTCCGGTAATTGAAGATCAATGGAGAAAGCAAAGTCGAGAATGCCTCATGCCATGATGATACCATTCCCACTTCAAGGCCATGTCATCCCTTTTGCACACTTAGCCATCAAACTCGCTTCTCATGGCTTCACCATCACTTTCGTCAACACCGACTCCATCCACCACCGCATCTCCACCGCTCGCCAAGGTGACGCTGGAGATATCTTCTCCGCCGCTCGCAGCTCCAGAAACCTTGACATACGTTATACCACCGTGAGCGACGGCTTCCCTTTGGGGTTTGACCGGTCGCTAAACCATGACCAATTCTTCGAAGGCATTCTCCACGTCTTCTCTGCCCACGTTGATGATCTCATCACCAAAATCTCCCGCCGGGATGATGATCCTCCGGTGACTTGCTTGATCGCCGACACTTTTTACGTTTGGTCATCAATGATTTGCGACAAGCACAACCTTGTTAATGTCTCGTTTTGGACAGAACCTGCCTTGGTCCTCAATCTCTACTATCACATGGATCTCCTTATATCCAACGGTCATTTCAAATCTCTTGGTAACACTCTTAATTAATTAATTAATCATATCAGTGATATATTTATTGTACATATTATTTTTACTTAGTTGTATATTAAAATTAAATCCATAAAAAAACCAAATTTGGTCTACACATATTTATTATACTCACTCTATTTCAAAAGATAATTTTTTAAAAAATATCCTATGCATTTTTTATTGATGATTAATGATAAATTGTAAATTTCCAGAAAATAATTGAATTTCTAAAATTGCTATTGGCTTTAAATTATTGAATTTTTTAATTATAGAAACTAATGTATTTTTAATATTTTTAATATGTATAAAACACACAAAAATGTATTATTTAGAAATATAGAGTGTATATCCGAAAAAATATGACTTGAGTATTTTGTGAAGTGGGTGATTAGATAGTTGATGAATTTCATAGAAATTTTCTTTCATATTAAATGGTCTTGTTTACATCATTTAGTGAACATTTGTAACTATATGCTAGATAATCGTGAAGACGTGATCGATTACGTACCAGGAGTTAAGGTAATAGACCCAAAGGACTTGATGTCATATCTTCAAGTTAGCGACAAAGACGTAGACACAAACACAGTGGTCTATAGAATACTATTCAAGGCCTTCAAAGACGTTAAGAAAGCTGATTTCGTTTTATGCAACACCGTACAAGAGCTCGAACCAGACTCTCTCTCGGCTCTACAAGCCAAACAACCGGTTTACGCCATCGGTCCGGTTTGCTCAACCGAATTTGTTGTGCCCACAAGCCTGTGGGCCGAGTCAGACTGTGCCGAGTGGCTCAAAGGCCGGCCCACTGGATCAGTCGTCTACGTCTCATTTGGTAGCTATGCACATGTTGGTAAGAAGGAGATCGTTGAGATAGCACATGGGCTTCTGCTAAGTGGGGTTAGTTTCATTTGGGTTTTACGTACAGATATAGTTGGCTCTGACGTGCCGGATCTTCTTCCAACTGAGTTTACGGACCGAGCCGAAGGTCAAGGCCTTGTGGTCCAGTGGTGCTGTCAAATGGCAGTAATCTCAAACCCGGCCATTGGAGGGTTTTTCACACACTGCGGTTGGAACTCGATACTAGAAAGCGTTTGGTGCGGTTTACCGTTGCTATGTTATCCGCTTTTGAGCGATCAGTTCACGAACCGGAAACTTGTGGTCGATGATTGGCGCATTGGGATTAACCTTTGTGAGAAGAAGATAATCACAAGGGACGAAGTCTCGGTGAATGTTAAACGGTTGATGGACGGTGAAACTTCAAGTGAGCTGAGAAACAACGTTGAGAAGGTCAAACGTCATATCAAAGATGCGGTTACACCCGTTGGATCTTCAGAGACGAATTTTAACTCATTCATTGGTCAGATCCGAGATAGAATAAAAACTAAATTGTGTAATAGAAATGGGTTAGAAATAAGTCCATCAGACAAAGATATGTAATAATGTAGTCATTCGTATTTTCTTACGAACCCTATCCATTACATATTGGTATGGTTCATTTGGTTATCATATAAACAAAACGTCAAAACCCAAATATGCTGATGAAAATGACTTGATTTCAACTGTGTAAACTGCCTTAAACCTGTCTAGACTCTGGGTTTTTGTTTCATCGGTTTACTCAATCTCTAAACCGGTATTAAACCGATTTTAATCAATATAATTTTAGCGGGAATACTCTTGCAGACTCCAAAACCGTTTCACAGTAACACTGTTACTTGGTCTGAGCAAATGCAGTGTTGTTCTCTGATTGTTGGTTATCCATCGCGCTGCTCGAATAAGCAGAAGGGATATGACTCAATGATCATGCCCAGATGTCTGTTTTGTTTCGTCTTACTTCAAAGGTTGCGTCTTTGGCGAAATCAGGTCGTATAGCAAGTGCCCGTCAGGTGTTCGACCAAATGCCTGACCGAGATACCGTGGCATGGAACACAATGTTGACGAGTTATTCCCGGTTGGGTCTACATCAGGAAGCTATATCAATTTTCACACACTTGAGATTCTCGGACGCTGAACCTGATGACTATTCGTTTACAGCAATCTTAAGCACTTGTGCGAGTCTACGTGATGTTAGATTCGGAAGACAGATTCAGTCTTTAGTTATTCGGTCTAGTTACGGTGCTTCATTACCGGTTAACAATTCGCTTATTGATATGTACGGTAAGTGCTCTGATACTCTTAGCGCAAACAAAGTGTTTAGAGATATGTGCAATGGTAGTAGAAATGAAGTAACTTGGTGCTCGCTTTTGTTTGCGTATATGAATGCTGGAGAGTTTGAAGCTGGCCTTGGTGTTTTTGTTGAAATGCCGAAAAGGGTTACATATGCGTGGAATATAATGATCTCAGGTCATGCCCAGTGTGGAAAGATTGAATCTTGTTTTAGGTTGTTCAGAGAGATGCTGGAGAGTGAGTTTGAACCGGATTGTTATACGTTTAGTTCTCTGATGAATGCTTGTGCTGATTCATCAAATCTTGTTTATGGACGGATGGTACATGCTGTTATGGTGAAGGACGGGTGGGATTCTGCGGTTGAGGCAAAAAACTCTGTGTTAAGTTTCTATGCCAAAGTAGGCTGTAAAGATGATGCAATGAGAGAGCTCGAGTCTATTCAAGTCCTGACTCTGGTATCTTGGAATTCTATTATTGACGCGTGTATGAAAACAGGAGAAACAGAGAAAGCTCTTGAGGTTTTTCATCTAGCTCCTGAGAAAAATATCGTTACTTGGACTACTATGATTGCAGGATTTGGTAAGAATGGAGATGGAGAGCAAGCACTGAGGTTTTTCGTTGAAATGATGAAATCTGGGGTGGATTCTGATCATTTTGCATATGGTGCTGTTCTTCACGTGTGCTCAGGTTTAGCCCTTTTGGGACACGGCAGAGTGATCCATGGTTGTCTGATCCATCGTGGCTTTCAAGGTTATGCTTATGTTGGTAACGCCTTGGTTAACTTGTATGCCAAGTGTGGAGATATCAACGAATCAAACCGTGCGTTTGGTGATATAGCTAACAAAGATTTGGTATCTTGGAACACGATGCTTTTTGCATTTGGTATGCACGGGTTAGCGGATGAAGCTCTAAAGCTCTATGACCACATGATAACGTCAGGTACTAAACCAGACAACGTGACATTTATTGGATTGCTGACAACTTGCAGCCATTCAGGACTTGTAGAGGAAGGATGCGCGATTTTCGAATCCATGGTTAAAGATTATGGAATCCCATTGGAAGTAGATCATGTAACATGTATGATAGATATGTTTGGTAGAAGTGGACATCTAGCAGAAGCAAAGGAGTTGGCTACAACGTACAATTCACTTGTCACTAACGCTACTAATAATTATAGTTCATGGGAAGCTCTTTTGGGTGCTTGTTCTACGCATTGGCACACAGAATTAGGTAGAGAAGTTAGCAAAGTTCTAAAGATAGCGGAACCAAGCGAGGAGATGAGTTTTGTTCTGTTATCCAACTTGTACTGCTCGAGTGGTCGGTGGAAGGAAGCAGAAGATGTGAGGAGAGAAATGGTTGAACGAGGCTTGAAGAAAACACCGGGATGTAGCTGGATAGAAGTAGGTAACCAGGTCTCAGCTTTTGTAGTCGGTGACTGTACTTCACACCCGCGCATTGTGGAACTTTCTGAAACTTTAAACTGCATTCAACATGAAATGAGAAATACAGAGACGTTTGGATCTTGATAATTTAGTGTAATAGACAATGTGAAATATGGAGTACAAAAATAAACTGTCCACATACGTCCATCATTGTATTAGTAATAAACAAATGGATCTAGCTTTGTTTTCTCCCCTTAAAGTCCTTGTGTTAACTTAATGCTTAAAATACTTTAGTTGCTACTAGAACACTAGTTCATGTTCTTAGGTCAAAAGTTCAATTTATTCTTTTTAGTCAGAAATTGAGTTATGTTGACTCTTTGGATTCTAGAGAACTTGCTTGATTAGATCAAATAGTGATTCCTGTTTAGATTAGAAGTTTACCTTAGTGCTAAAGGTCCATTGAGATGTGAGATGACTTCGCATGATCTCTACAATTATCCCTAAATCATAAGTATTTTTCAATATAATTCGTTTCTTTTTTCAAACAAGCAGTGTGATGCTACTAAAACAAACCAGGTCTACATCTCTCACCTACTAGTCAAAATTTTAGATTGAATTTGACTAAGATCACGTGGGCTCTTATAGGTCGTACTGAACTTCTTCATAATTATTTTCTATCCCTATTCTCTCAAACTTTATTTCTTCTTGCGTCAGTCAGTGTTTCTCCATTATCTTTCTTTCTTTCTTTTCTATGGTTGGAAATTTTCAGTATCCTCAGAATTTGCAGCCGCACTAAATGATTTGTAAGCGTGTGGGAAAAACAGTCCTTCTTAACCTCCATTAATAGAGTAATATTCTCACTTAGCTGCTTTTATTTTTGTCAGCATCACTTAGTTTGCCTTTATATACGATCATAAAGCGTGTAGAAAAAACAGTCATTGAGTATGATTTTCTTAATCTTAAACTCGACTAATATAGTAAATATCATCACTTAGTATGCTTTTTATTTTTGTCAACATCACTTAGCTTGCCTTTTATATAATTTGAAAGCGTGTCGAGAAAACAGTCCTTGAGAATAATTTCTTGATTAACCTCAACTATAATCGAGTAATATGATTGTTTAGTTTGCTTTTTATTTTGTGTGTGTCAGCATCACTAAGCCTGCTTCTTCTTTTTTTTTCATTAATTGTCAATAAAGTATTAATATGGTCTATCTAGTTATATCATATTGAAGTGATAAAATCTAGATATGCATGGATTCTAGATGGAGTTATACCAACACCTTTTTTGTGAACAGGAGTTATACCAACATAAATCACATATTTTCGACTCTTATAAAGTGCATGTTCATATGACTTTTCATAATATGTACTCTAGTGGTTTATAGTAATGTCATTGCTGTATCAATATCGAAATTCAGACGAAACCTGCATTCTGAAAATAGAAAATAAAAAACTCCCAAGGTAAATTTGATAATTTTCACTTGTCTTACGGTTTTACATGGTCCCCTTATTTAATATTATAGAATGGGTAGTTAACATCAACCCGATTTAATATATCACTGACAAGTGACAATAACAGATTACTAAACCAGCATAATCATATAGATAGTAGGTCAAAAAAAAAATTAAGAATACGAATTTATACATATTTTAAAAAGTTATTATTTATAGAAGGAAAAGCCATTTGCATATATATAGTTAGAGAATTAAGAAAGGACAAGAATATCACTCGCAGAAGAGACGGAGTCTGTGCATTCCGAATCTGATGATGACTTTGATGTGTTATATATTCTGAAGCAGAGAATTTTCTAAATTTTCTATCTTTAGAATGTAAGACAGCGTCTACTTTAATTCTCTCATTCAGTGATTTAACATAGAAGCATTTATTTAATCCTGAACTTTATATTCACAAAAAAACAAAATAAAACAAAAGGCCAGAAGTTTTCCACGTTTAACATCTATTTCCAATACTTTAGGGCTTTAGGCTGAAGGGTATTTTGGCAGAAAGTTACATCATCGGTTTTTGTCGAATTATTCATTTGGATTCAAGATCAACTGTTATCAATACATACAAATACAAGCGTTCCAGTTTATACATTGAAAATATTGTTCTCTATAGCGTCGTACTTAAGCTTAGATCTGATCATCATAAACAACTTTTAACACTATATTTATATAATTCATCAGGTATTGATAAAACGTAAAATGAAGTTGCAACCAAAACGAATTCAAAATCTATCCCCATTGTCCATTGAAACCACAAACAAATTATAAACACACAATTTTCACCCTTTCGAAATTACGTATGCACGTTGATATGTCTTTATATTCTTTTTAAAATAGGAAGATGAGAACCAAGATAACAAGAAAAAGCTCTAGCATGCATTATGCCAAGTTTGAACTCGGATAGTGATACAATGACTACACTAGTAAAAGCTACTAATTAAATTACATGTCTTGAGCGGAAATAAAAGAGAGTCTAAACGCTATTTAGAAAAGGAAAAGAAGTTATCCAAGAAAAAACAATCAAGAGTCGTTGCGGTCGCGGTTGTTGTCACGCCAGCAGACCAACATGGCGATACAACGGCGAAGAATATAAAACTTGGTTCTTTGTTTCTTCACGACATGACTGCACTTCTGGCCAAAAGTCTTGCAAGGCTCGCACGTGCTATTCTCTTCTGGTGCCATTGATTCGTTTATTCTCTTAGTGAGTCCGTACAATATACTAATTTTTTAAGAACAAAAAGAAAGTGCAAGAAATGAAAAGAGTTTGAAGGTTTCTGGCTTTCTGCTAATGAGCTTTGAGTTTTTAGAAGAGAGACAAAGATGGAGGGTTTAGTATATAGTCGTCAAGTGGAGGGGGCAAGCATTATCAAAAACTTAAAAGTATGTTTTTTACCAAGTAATTGTCCAGGCCCCAACCATACGCCGTGAACATTTAATTACTTTGTTGATGTTTCCACGATATTAATTTTTTTTTTAAATTATGTATTTAAAACAAAAGTCTCTTTGACTCGAAAAATCGGAGACTTTTAAGTTGTGGTTTACTTTTGTTTTATTCTACTTAAGAATAAACCAAGGAAACTTTTAGGCCAAACAAAAATAAAACGAGCTCATTATCATTCTGTTTGGAGTTGCAAATGTTCATTTGAATGTTATATACTCACATGAAAGTAGTTGACACGTACATGATATTACTGTTTTGATACTAAAATGTGAACATTATATTTAGTTTTTACCAAAATAGCCCATTAAATTATTTCTTTAAAAAAACTCATGCAGTAGTTTTACTATGCAGAGTAAACCATGTATATGACTATAAAGAAAAACAAAACACTGACACTGTTGAGAAAAGAAGAGTTACACTGTTATGTTATGTCGTAAGGGAAAGAAACAAAACATAGTGATGCACAGTTAAATTTTCATTTTTATTTTGGTCGAACTCTAATGTAAGATCAATATTTGAGCTACTTAAAGGTTGAGGTCCTTGCGGACTTGAGGCATTTGCTGCATTGGCATGCACCTGAACGTGAGTGGTCGTCCGTGTAAGCCGAACCCTACCATCTGTAGGAACTGTCGTCTTCGTTGCAATTTATTGGATTCGTACTATATTACCTTTTACACGCTTTTTCTGAAAATTGATGCATCAATTTTGAATTGTACCTTTAAATTTCGGAAAATATATAAAATACTTTGAATCTTGAAAGTATTAAAAGTTTTGTCTCTATTTGAAAATGAAACTTTAAATTAACAGAAAAAACAAAGTGGAAACTCAACACTAATCTTTTGTAACACAAACACATCAGTATTTAAAATTTAAGATATCACATAACATAAATATATGAACCAATTCATTGATTCAATAATGATTAAATTCGGATTGTGGGACTGTTGTTCGAGTCTTATCATTATATTTTCAATTATGATCACTTTAAGTGCTGTTGATGATAAAAATATCAAGTTAATTTACATACGATGAGGATTAATCTATCTTTCGGTGTGATTGTGATATGTGATTATTTATAATTAAAAAACATTTTAAAACATATATATCGATTTGTTTGAAATACATAAAAAAAAAACTACGTTCAATGTTGGTTAAACATGTTTTTCGATTTGTAGAGCAGCTGTACAAGTACAATTTTTCAATGAACAATATATTAAAACCAGAGGGTTCCAACAGACAATGACAAAGTTCGTAAATATTTAATGATTTCAGAACAAAAATCTATATATACATCGCGAAAAGATTCTATACACGTACGTTTTATAGTTTATTCATCTCTTATAATTATTTGTATCAGAACAAAAATGGTGGATATTATGTCGGAGTATAGGACATTAGCTAGGGTATAGCCGTATAGATATGGAACCAGGAGTATCCTATATACTATTGAATGAACATGTAAAAATATTGCGTTACAAGACAATTCAAATATTATTTATATATTATATTATTTACTGAACTTACAATAGAATATAAACATATATACATATATATATATATTAATATACCTACCTCAAAATGGTTGACAGAAAATTATCTATTAATAACCATCAGTATATTTGTAATGAACTAAATCCGATGTTTATATAACTTGGAAAAAAAACCAGTATATTTGTAATGAACTAAATACAATGTTTATATAACTGTTGGACCGACCAATCTTCCCCTGCAGCTTCTTCTAAAATAGGCCTCGAACAGAATTCTTGATTTTGGGCTGTGGCCCATATGTCAGCCCATCAAAGCTTGTAACAGATTTCTCCAATCAAATTTTTGAATATTTAATACTTGTTCGTTTTCCATGAAATTCAATTAAATTTTTGAATATTTGAGCTTTGGGCCAATGCAACAGGCCCATCTTCTTTTTCTTTTCTTTTTAAATAAAAGTATAAAATAGGGTTTTTGAAAAATAGGGCGAAAGACGTGAGTTTTAAGAATAAGAGTGGGAAAAGGGAGAACGTGGAAACCGAAGAATAGAAGGGGTGGGGAAAAGGAACAAGATGCCGCCAATACACATCCGCAGGTAATCTCATGTCTGATTAGGTCTCTGTTACGTTAAAAGCTATTGTTGGTTTTGGATCCTAGAATCTGAATATTGATCTCCTCATACTTGTTTTTCAACAGATCTGAACAACAAAGGCTCAAATATATACAAGCTATCGAAGAATTGGTATGTACACATGAACTCCTTTTCTTTACAACGCATGTTAATTGAGTGGTCGTATTTTTACAACCTCTCTTGTGTGTTCCTGCAGGGAGCCGAGCTCGTGCAGTTACAAATTACTAACGAGTAGGACTCTCTTCCTGAAATCATTTAGCAAAACCTGTTTTGGTTATTTATTTCTTCAACTTATTGAATCCATTATATATATTCCAGGAAATTGAATGGTGACAGTGTCGAGGGTCTGAGCTACACCGAGCTGGAATCACTTGCAAGTATTTTAAATGAGGGATATCGCATTGTGTAGAAGCAAATGAACAAGGTCTTTTAAAACCATCCTATGTTCCTGTCAACACCCATTATTTCTTTATGTCTGGAATTCTTAAAACAACCCTGTGTGTGTGTGTTTGTTTCAGGTACATGGTGCATATACAGTCAGGCAGGTAAGGCGTTTTTGGGATTTACATAAAGTTCAAAATTTTACCCTTTGTACATGCATATATATGTTATATCGATTTTGACCTCTTGAGTACTCGTTTTCCCCCAATTAAGATAGCAGAGTACGAAGTTCTGGGGGAAGAATGGGTTGAACAAATGGAGAAAGAGGACTTATCCCGTCAATTTTCTTTTGTCCAAGAGAAGAAGAGAGTTTAGGCGCAAGGCTAGAGAACTCCGGCTCAGGTAAAATGTTTAGTTGGTTTTGTAGGCTCAGCCTCGCTTCTTTGATCATCATCTAGGTTTTAACCTGAACTCATCTTCTTCTGGGTATTGCCATGGACACAGCTCTCTAGATTCCCAACAGGAGCTGGAGCATAGCCAGGACCATACAGATCTGGTGGAACGCATTGAGTTTTTGAAGAGCGAGAAGGAGAGACTAGTGCTTTGGAACCAGTATGTTTACATTTCCCTAGCTTTTAAATTTTCTTCTGTCCTTTCTCATTGTGACTCATATTTGGGGGTTCCTTTTATCCTCTCATTATAGGAGAATGATTGGTAAAGAGCTCGACGGTATGGGTTGGCTCGAGCTCTTTGTATTTCTGAATGATATCGATCTTAGTTTCTTAAGTGTGACGGGCGAGATGCGTAGAATTCGAGCTACTAGACAGAGCAACGAGGTAAATATCTATCTGCGTGTTCTTAGATTGTACAAAACAATCTCTTCTTCTTTTCTGACATTTCTCTTTTTCACCATATATCATCAAGGAACTAATCTCTCAGAGCAGCCCGGGAAAGATATGATCACGCATGCATGCACATTCGACGCACTATCTTCCATGTTTAAACTCTTCTCCCTTTTGAAAATGCACTCGTGTCTCATCTTCTTCTGGGTATTGTGATGCATTTCGTGTCTCTTATCTTCTTCTTTGAAAAACGGCAACTCTCTTCTCTTTTTTTTTTTCTTTTCTTTCTTATGGTAACTCTGTAATAATTTGCTCGACACCATTGATATTTGAGAACGTATGACTTTAATTGTTGATTTGCCCCCATCCATTAACACGTAATTCATCGATTTAGTAGCTTAGTAGGGAAACTGTTTACAGCGGAGTGAAGAAAGTGCAATATTTTTAGACATGTTTTAGTTTCCATTCTTGTCTAAGTTATATCAATCCTATCAATCCTTCATGTATACCGGGCTTAAACGTCTCTACCAACTACGTACTAGTAACAATAACGTAGATAATTTGGGATTTTTTTCCATTTCATTTTTGGGTCTTTTTATAGTATTGTATTAATCTGGTTTTCACATGAAACAGCTATTTTAAACGTAAAGAATTCATAAAGTAATTTATAGTATTCTTCCCCAAGTTAATTTTTCGTGGGGAAGGGGTCAAATAAACCTGACGCGCCGTAGAATAGCGGGTGGAAGAGAATTATGCGGATATTTTGAATTTCGTCCGTGCAAGCCGAACCCTACCATCTGTAAGAACTGTCTTCCTTGTTGCAATTTATTGGATTCGTACTATATTACCTTTTACACGCTTTTTCTGAAAATTG
The DNA here is from genome assembly GCA_900406495.1 of Sisymbrium altissimum. Taxonomy (NCBI): domain Eukaryota; kingdom Viridiplantae; phylum Streptophyta; class Magnoliopsida; order Brassicales; family Brassicaceae; genus Sisymbrium; species Sisymbrium altissimum. The sequence continues at coordinate 54,847 of OVBI01000355.1, forward strand.
ATGCATCAATTTTGAATTGTACCTTTAAAGTTCGGAAAATATATAAAAGACTTGAATCTTGAAAGTATTAAAAGTTTTGTCTCTATTAGAAAATGAAACTTTGAATCAACGAAAAAAACAAAGTGGAAGCTCAACACTAATCTTTTGTAACACAAAGATATCAGTACTATTTAAAATTTAAGATATTACATAACATAAAATATATGAACCAATTCATGGTGATTCAATAATGATAAAATTGGGATTGTGGGACTGTTGTTCGAGTCTTATCATTATATTTTCAATTATAGGTAGTCACTTTAAGTGCTTTTGATGATAATAATATCAAGTTAATTTACATACGATGAAGCTATCTATCTTTTTCGGTGTGATATGTCATTATTTATAATTAAAAAAACATTTAATTAAAAACATATATATCTACTTTTTCGAAATGCATAGAAAATGATTACGTTGGTTAAACATGTTTTTCAATTTGTAGAGCAACTGTATAATTACAATTTTTTCAATAAACAATATATTAAAACCAGGAGGGTTCCAACAGACAATTACAAAGTTCGTAAATTTCTAACAATTTCAGAGCAATTTTTATATCATGAAAATCTATATATACATCGGAAAAAGATTCTATACACGTACGTTTTATAGTTTATTCATCTCTAATAATTGTTTGTATCAGAACAAAAATGGTGGATATTATGTCGGAGTATAGGACATTAGCTAGGGTATAGCCGTCTAGATATGGAAGCAGGAGTATCCTATATACTATTGAATGAACATGTAAAAATATTGCGTTACAAGACAATTCAAATATTATTTATATATTATATTATTTACTCAAGAACTTGCAATAGAATCGTACCCAAAAAAAAAAAAACTTGCAATAGAATATAAACATATAGTTCTGTCTCGTTTTGTAACTTTGTACACTAGCTAATATCAACACATGGGCAATTGAGGTCATAAGATATAGATGAGCTACATTTTCTTCATTATCAACAAACTTATCGTCAGAATTTATCATACCAAAATATGTAACCAAGTAATTTAGATTAGTGTCATTCTTGCGGCACCATCAAGGCATGAACACTTAAATCCGCATAGTGTACGTATCAAAAACATAATATAGATGAGCTACTCTTAACTAGTTGTGCTGTTTTGCAAATGGATCACTAATTTTCATTTGAAATTACGAGAATCTCAAAGAACTAAAACAGATATGCACAATTACAATTTACACAGCGACTAGAAACAAAACAAACCAATTATAAACAAAATTCGTAATCTCTCCTTTTCCTTACCAAAAAAATAAAATAAAAAGGTTTAGAGACAAAACTCTTATCTAAAGAGAAAACACTATTCCTCAGAATATCAACAAAAACCCTTATATAACAAAAGTATATTTTGTATAGACATCATATTGTTATTAATAGAAAAAGCCAACATCTCCATGAGCTAGACAAGCAAATCAGCATAAGCATTGAGTCCATGACTGCTCATGTTCTGCTTAAGCCTGTACAATGCCCGGCTCTCTAGTTGCCTTACCCTCTCCTTCGACAGTCCGTAAATCTCTCCTATCTCCGACAATGATCTCTGTTTCCCGCCATCAATCCCAAATCTCAGCTTGATGATCCTTCTCTCCTTCGGGCTCAGTACGTTGAGGAGATTCCGAACATGGTTCCTCATCATCTGCTTCCCCACGCTCATCGCCGGTGTCTCAATCCCACTGTCAGGTGTCACTTCCTATGGATATGGATTAAACGGTTATTACTAGGTTATGCTCGGGTCAAAGTAACAATCTTCAAAAAAGGGTTACCTGAAAGGTGGTGTCTTGATCAGCCCAAATGGGCTGTTGCATTGAAAGAGGTGTTCTTGTATTGTACAGTAGTTTATCCAGTTTCTCTGTTGAAACCCCAACGTGGCTTGCAAGTTCCTCTTTACTTGGACGGTAATTTCCTTCCTGAACGCACGTTTTTCTGGCTTCGGATACTTTGCCCAAAAGCATGTACACGTTCTCCTGTAACCACAGAGTAGATTTTACCAAGTCTTGCTTCAGAAACTTCATCCTATATTGTCTAGTAAATATGTCAAGTTTGTAGTTACCGGCAAACGGATTGTCCTGGAGTTTTGAAATATAGACTTTCTTATGGATTGTCGAATCCACCAGTAGGCGTAAGTAGCGAATCTGCATCCGGATTGAGGTTTGAACTTCTCTACACTCTTCATTAGCCCCATACTTCCTTCCTAAGAAGCATCATGCGAAACGGACTTTAAGTTAGATCACTCTATGGCACAGCATAAATACTGAAGAGCTGGAGGTACTAAAACGGTATTGGATATTTTCACAAAGAAATCTTTTGTGCTCTAGACAAAATGGTCCATCATATTTAGAGGACGAAACCAATGTGTTTGTTTGAAGCTAACCTGCAATAAGTCCTGAAAGTTGAGTCCACGATTCTGATATTGTTTAGCGATATGGACCACCAGACGTAAGTTTGCTGTAATCAGCTTCTCTCGGCTGCTTCTGCCACGGTGGATTTCAGATTTCAAGACAGGGCTACTTAGTCCCATAGCTTCAGCCCACTCGCCTATTGTTGGTTCGCAGCCATTTTGAGATTCAAGTTTAGTCTTTACCTTCTCCAACTTTATCAAATGCTGATATATCAAAAGATTACAAAAGTTAGCATCGATCACGGTAAGTTTCCAAGGAAGCTCAACAAGAAGGAAGTCCAAGGACACAGGATAGGTGAAGCATGAAACCTGTATATGTGCTATCAGCTCAGCTTCTTCTTTAGCAGTCAGAAGCTGTTTTGTCTCAGGTCCCCACAAGAAGAGCTGGAGCGCATCATCCGTATCAAACCCTTGTTTCATCTTTTTCTTGGAATTAATTTTCTGAGGAACATAACCCTCACTGTCCACATCGTTTGATTTTGGAGCTCTTCTGTTCCTTGCTCGTCTCTCCAGTAGCCTCTTAGATCTAACTATTGTTCCCTCTACTGGTAAGGACATGGAAGAGCTAATACCAACATACAGACAACAGAAATGTACGTTATAGCCCGCACATAGCAAACGGATCCAAGAGATAGACAAACAAGGCTTAAAGAAGCAACCTAGTGGAGAGAGAATCCCCGGGATTGTCAGATGGATCTGTTTCAGAGTCGTCAACTAACAATGCAGCTTGTTTTGAAGCTGATAAAGCCTTCTGAGCTAGTGCAACCACATCACAAGGCTCTGCATCTGGTAAGGGAGATACAACTGTGGGCAATTGCTTTTCAGGTGTTAAAGGAGATATCAACCTGCAGAAACAAAAAAAAAAAGGATCATTCAGGAAACTCAAAAGGTTGAATGAAAAATTCAAACAGGAGGGGTGTAGAAAGGAAGAGACATTACAAATTCCATAAACCAGCAGACTGAAGTAGTTGCTGTTCAAATTTCTCATCTTCTCGAGATGAAACCAATTCATCAAGCTGTCTCCTCTCCAGAGTCAACTGAAATTGCGAGGAAGCAAAGATATATATCAATTACATCTGAACTACAAACAAAGAGACTAGAAAGTTGACAACTTTATGATTCAATTTCAAGTTGACAACTCTATGATTCAATTTAAAGTCGACAACTTTAAGATTTAATTTCAAGAGTCTAAGACAATACGGCAGCTATAAACTGCACCTGAGATGTTCTGTCTTCTCTTAACGCGTGTGACAGAGGCCTAGACTCTTCCCGTGGCTCCTGTGAGAGAACCGAAGCAGGAAAATGTCGAGATAGAGAAGCTAGATGACGTGAGTTAATAACAGGAGTTGCTGTTTGCTCATGAAGCATCACTACTGCAAAATATCCAGACACAAAAACACACATCAAATACAAGAACTCTTCTCCAAAGAAAAACCCAAAAACATTGTGGACAGCCATGTAACAGTTATTGCAATTATCTTTTTACTCAACAGCCTACTTTGAGCTGATCAATATCCGCAGCAACAAACAATCAACTAAGCTTTGAAATGAACCAAGAAACGGTTTCTAAAGAAGAAGAATAAGAAGAAGCAAAGGCACGGTATTGTCTACGAAGTCAAACTGAAAATGCGTACCAGAGGAAGGAGAAGAGAAACCGCTCTTGGGATGTGTCTTCGTCGGAAACGAAGGAGATGAAGAAACCAAGCTCCTCGTAGCTTCCATTTTTGACAAAACCCACCAATAAAAACCAGAACTCTGGTTTTGCTGCTGCGAATGGCTAAGGAAGACGAATCACAACATGAGGCTACTCATGACGAGCAGATAAGGCAATAACACACACTCTCTATTGTTTTTTTTAATCCGCCATGGAACTGTGTGTCGTTTCAGACCACGCAGGCCAGATTTTTAGTTCTCTCATTCTCCAATTTTTTTCCAACTTAAAAGAATCATGTTGGGCTTATTATTGGGCCTAAAGCAAGTAATATGAAAAACATAGTAAAGCCCACAAATATCCAAAAGTTATGATTATGGAAAAGATCGAATATTAACTTCCAGTTCCCGAGGAATGTGGTCAACGTGTCAGAAAGTAAGAGTGGGATCATTCGAATCATCGGTCTTTCTCCCAAACTCCCTTCTGCTACTTCCTTTTTATAACCCTACACCTAGAGACTAGAGTCTCTCTCTGTAAAATCCTACAAAACAAAAGCTTGTTTCATAACTGAAAATAGTAAGAACAAAATCGATGAGTTCAGAGATGGTTTTTCACAAACTGAACACAACTGAGTCCTCGAACCTCAACGCTGTAGCTTCCGAATCGCGTCCCCAGACGCAGATCGCTGTTTCGAAATCTTCCACGGGTCGTATCCCCGCCGCTTCCAAGGACCGTCACACTAAGGTTAACGGAAGAGGCCGACGCGTTCGTATGCCGGCACTCGCCGCCGCTAGGATATTCCAGCTTACGCGTGAGCTCGGTCATCGATCTGACGGAGAAACCATCGAGTGGCTTCTCAACCAAGCTGAGCCGTCTATTATTGCCGCCACCGGCTCCGGAACAAACCCTTCCGAGCTGGTTTCATCGTCGGTTGAGTCGTCGTCGCCGCAGATGATGTTCGCTATGGTTGCGCCGCAAACGCAAACGCAGATGCAACCGCAACAACCGCCGAGCTGTCGGCTGGATCTATGTCAGCCTATCGGAGTTCATTATTCCGTGAATGGTTATAATCACATGCCGTTCACGGCGATGCTTTTACAGCCGATGACCACGGCGGAAGCAGCGGCGGAGTCTGACGTTGAGATCGCGGCTGAGGAGCGGAGACAGAGGGAGGCGTTGGGAGGATCGTAGAGGGAACACACGTCAGTAAAGTTAAGCTTTTCGTTTTGAGGTTTTTTATTTAATGGATCAAAATGTAATCTTGTAGGTTTGGAGTTTTTAATTAGGAGTTTACGGTTTCGGATATGTACAAAAGGTTTGATAACGAGAGATTATAATATTTGTTGCTACGTGTAAAGTCTCGTCAGGGGTTATGCTTTTTATGTCTTGTAATGAATTTCGTAGTCAATAGAAAACAACAGAGTTTGATAACGTAATTTAGTTAGAACTTTGAACACTTTTGTTAAGAGTTCGAAAATAATTATATATCTAGATTGATTTGTATCATCATATTTCTAGTTTATTTGATTTTTTTTTTTTTATCAGCTATCATATTCAGACCAATATCTTTTATGGATATCAAATTTAGTTTCATATGTGACATATGGCACGTTAGCACGTTTAATTATTGTAGAATCTACCCACCCAAAACATTCTTTCAACAACTTGTGTACTTTCATACTGCATGCTTGTTTTCAGACACAAATTGATATATGACTTCTCTCTCTACTGTTTTTGTTGTTTTGTGACCTTTAATAATGTCTGTCACTTGTTTGGTAAAAACCAAAGTTAAATCATTGTCGAAAACTCACAATGAGTGTTGAAATCCATGCAATCATCCTTGTCAAGCTCCTCCAATATAGCCCACCCATTTCTATTTTTAGTAAACAAATTATGAAAAAAACCATTCATTTTTTTCTCAGCCATTTTTTTTTACATTAGCTAGAAACATGGATCTCCTTCCATGACTCTTACGGTGACCATTCTCTCATTTTTCACCTTTCCAAACTTTGATCTCATCGTAACCATTTCAAGTTTTTGGCATATTTTGTTTTGCAACAAGCTCGTTAGTTTTTCTTTTAAATTCTTTCCTCTAAACAAAAAATGTGTTTTCTCTATCTATTGTCGTGGGTTTTTTAATAAGACGGCTAGTTTTTTGTTCTCAAGACGTGATAGAGAAACATATGACATATCCACGAATATTTCTATTGGTAGCTACCAATGTATCCATTCTACTGTTTGTTCAAACAATTCATATATTTTGGTTCGGACACTTCTGATTTTTCCTCTAAAACTTTGAGTAAGAACGATGAGAGTTAGCGTTAATGTTAATTGGCTACAACACATCTTGTTGTTCTTCGTTTGTGGCTTGGGATTTATATCGCTTGCATCATGTCTGGATGGAGATGATTACAGCAAAACAGGAAACCCCAAAGTTCTTGTTCCTGTTACAAACCTTATATACAACCGACTTCAGAATCTAAAGAATGTCTTAAAGGCTGATATTGATCGGGATTTAGGATATTGCATAAAAAATTTGTAAGTATTCTCAAAATCCATGTTTGAGCATATACATATTTATATTTTTTATTGTTTTCTATAATAAATTGATAATTCAGGAAGAACGATTGGGATGAAGCATTTGATTTTGATAAAAATCTGGACTTCTTAAGCAATTGTGTCAAGAAAACCGATGGTAAACAGAAGAACTGATATATATATATATTTTTTTTAACAATTATTGAGCCAAACACTTAAACATTGAGATTTATGCAGGTGACGTCACACTTAGACTATGTTCAGCTGCTGAGATAAAGTTTTATTTCAGAAGTTTTGTTAGAAGGGATGAAGCAACAACGGTTCATGTAAAACCTAATGTAAACTGCAATTTGGCTAAATGGGTTTCCGGATGCGAACCGGGATGGAGTTGTAACGCAGATGATGATAAAAGATTTGAGCTCAACAATGGAAAAGCTCTTCCATCTAGAACTCGTAAATGCCAACCTTGTTGTGAGGGCTTCTTTTGTCCACAAGGTCTCGCTTGCATGATACGTAAGAAATCCATAAACACACATGTTTATGTTATATCAACATTGTAAAAGTACTAAAACTCTAATCTAACATATCTTCATTGTTGTTTTACTCTTTTGACTTATGTAAACGGAGCGTGTCCATTAGGCGCATACTGCCCTCTTGCCAAGCTTAATAAAACAACAGGTGTTTGCGAGCCGTAAGTAGTTAATTCTCTAGATTAGTTTTACTACTCTAATGAGAAATAAGTATGAGTGGTTTGATTGATTAAAGAAATTTTCTTTGCAGATATAATTACCAAATACCTCCAGGAAAGTTGAACCATACATGTGGTTCTGCAGATAGTTGGGTCGATGCTGAGAGTAGTGGTGATATGTTTTGCTCTCCAGGTTCATATTGCCCAACCACGATTCGAAAGGTCACTTGTAGTAGTGGGTATTGATTCTTTAATTTGTCTCACAACTTTTGTTACCTTTCAAATAATATGTGAAATAGTCGTCAAATTATATTACACTAATTAAGAATGTAAAACATAGTTTTCCTTTTACATACATAATTAATGAGCTGATCAAACATTTTGATGTATTACTCAGGCATTATTGTAGGCAAGGTTCTACTTCACAAAAACGTAAGTTTCTAAAACAGAGAAAATGTTTATTTTTAGATCTGATTTTGTTCTTTTTATAAATACAAATGAAGTTGATAGTTATTTATCTTTTCTTGGTGATTGTTTTAGCATGCTTCAAGCTCGCAACTTGCAACCCAAATACTGCAAACCAAAATATTCATGCGTATGGAGCCATCTTAATTGTAAGTTAGTTGATAAGAAGAAATGCGTATATACCTTTTGCTTTAGTTATGCGTATGGAAATTAATTAATTAGAGTTTCTTTATTGTATATGTAGGCGTCACTAAGTCTTGTGATGATCATGATATACAACTGCTCCGATCAAGTTCTTGCCACTCGAGAAAAAAGACAGGCAAAATCAAGAGAAGCAGCAGCGAGACACGCAAGAGAAACGACACAAGCTCGAGAAAGGTGGAAAAGTGCAAGAGATATTGCCAAAAACCAAAAGATGGGCTTGTCTGCACAGCTATCTCAAACATTTTCTCGCATGAAATCTAAGAAAGATACACCTGATAAAGCATCTGGAAAGTCAAAGGAGAAGAAAAAAGGACCTGGCAGTTTAACCAAGATGATGAAATCAATGGAAGAGAACTCGAGTAACCATGAAGGGTTTAATGTTGGGACTGGAAGTAAGCATGGGAAGAAGCCGCAAGCTCCAAAGGGTAAACAGCTACATACTCAGAGTCAGATCTTTAAGTACGCGTATGGCCAGATCGAGAAGGAGAAAGCTATGGAGCAAAACAACAAGAACTTGACATTCTCAGGAGTTATTTCGATGGCCACTGACACTGAGATTAGGACTAGGCCTGTTATAGAAGTTGCGTTTAAGGACTTAACTCTTACGTTGAAGGGTAAACATAAGCATATATTGAGATCTGTTACCGGAAAGATCATGCCCGGCCGTGTTTCTGCAGTCATGGGCCCATCAGGAGCTGGAAAAACTACATTTCTTTCTGCCTTGGCAGGAAAGGCAACCGGATGTACGAGGACTGGTCTAATCCTCATAAATGGTAGAAATGAGTCTATAAACTCATACAAGAAAATTACTGGATTTGTGCCACAAGATGATGTTGTCCATGGAAATCTTACCGTCGAGGAGAACCTTCGGTTCAGCGCAAGATGCAGGTAAGTCTTAGAACTTTCTAGTTACCACATAAAAGGAACATTAGCGTAGTATTAATTATACTAAAGAACGTTGCCTAAAGTTCACATATATTTCTTTTACATGCAGGCTAAGTGCTTATATGCCAAAAGCAGACAAAGTGTTGATCATTGAAAGAGTGATTGAAAGCTTAGGACTACAACATGTAAGAGACTCATTGGTTGGTACGGTAGAGAAAAGAGGAATCTCTGGAGGTCAGAGGAAACGAGTGAACGTTGGTGTCGAAATGGTCATGGAACCTTCGCTGTTAATATTAGATGAACCCACCACTGGTTTAGATAGTGCATCTTCTCAGTTACTTCTTAGAGCACTTCGACGTGAAGCACTCGAGGGGGTCAACATTTGTATGGTCGTGCATCAACCTAGGTACGTTATGTCCATAATGAATTATATTATTCTTTCCGTTTCATATTAAACTAACTCGTCAAACTAAAAAAACAATCAATTTATCATTTAATTAGTCAGAACTAAATAAATTTGAACTTAACTCATTGCGATTAAGTTAGTAAAGTATGATAGACAAGATCATATTAGGATATTAAAATAAAAATTTTAGAATCATAAAAGTGTCGTACCAAAAGGATATTTTGTTTCAACATTGTAAGCTCAATAATGATTTTTATTTTATTTTTCAACAGTTATACGATGTACAAGATGTTCGATGACATGATAATACTAGCGAAAGGTGGCCTTACCGTGTACCATGGATCTGTCAAAAAAATCGAAGAATATTTTGCCGGAATAGGCATCACGGTTCCCGATCGTGTCAATCCTCCTGATCATTATATAGATATCCTTGAAGGCATCGTGAAACCAAATAGTGATATCACTATAGAACAACTTCCTGTGAGATGGATGCTTCACAATGGTTATCCAGTGCCACATGATATGTTGAAGTTCTGTGATGGACTCCCATCATCATCTGGATCAGCTCAAGATGATTCCTCTAATAATTCTTTTAGTAATGATCTATGGCAAGATGTGAAAACTAATGTGGAGATCCAGAAAGATCAATTACAGCTCAATTACTCCAATTCTCAAGACAATTCTAATCGAGTAACTCCTAGTGTAGGTCGACAGTATAGATATTTTATTGGAAGGTATGGTTTTTCTAGACTTTATAGAAATATAAAAATCTAGTATTGTTTTCATCATGTGTACGTTAATATTTTGTTTATATGTTTCAGGGTTGGAAAACAAAGACTTAGAGAAGCAAGACTACAAGCGCTAGATCTTCTAATATTATTAGTTGCAGGAGCTTGTTTAGGAACTCTTGCGAAGGTGAACGATGAGACGATTGGTTCACTTGGCTACACATACACGATTATAGCTGTCTGTAAGTTTTACAAGTACACATCTACTGATTTATATTCATGAAAACTTGCATTTTTTTGGATTATTAACTAAGCTTTCTTTTTCTATATCTTTTTTTGTTTTTGTTTTTTGTAGCTCTTTTGTGTAAGATTTCAGCGTTGCGGTCGTTCTCTGTGGATAAACTACAATATTGGAGAGAAAGTGCGGCTGGCATCAGCAGTTTGGCACATTTTATGGCCAAAGATACAATGGACCATTTGAACACAATTTTGAAACCTTTGGTCTACTTGTCCATGTTTTACTTCTTCAACAACCCGAGATCTAGTTTCGAAGACAACTACATCGTACTAATATGCTTGGTCTACTGCGTAACGGGCATGGCTTACGTATTTGCTATATTGTACAGTCCTAGTGCTGCCCAACTGGTTTGTTCTTCATCTTCTCATAAGAGTTTCACAATATTCTTCCATGACTCGCAACAGAGTTTTTTGTACTAACCATATATGGTCATTGTTCTTGCAGATGTCGGTGTTAGTACCTGTTGTCTTGACTCTCATCGCGAATCAAGATAGAGATAGCATTGTTCTTAAGTACCTCGGGAGCTTCTGCTACCCCAAATGGACTCTTGAAGCTTTTGTCCTTTCCAATGCTCAAAGGTAGAGAAGTTTTAGATTTTTCTTCATCACATAGACATAGTAATCATTCAACATTCGCAAAAATGTCATTTTGGGTTACTATGTTGCGTTAGGTACTCTGGAGTGTGGGTGGTGACTAGATGCAGCTCGTTGTCTCAAAACGGATATGATCTAAGTGATTGGGTCTTATGTCTCATTGTCCTCGTTCTCATGGGTATAATATGCCGATTCATAGCTTATTTCTGCATGATTACCTTCAAGAAAAAATAATCTATTACCCGTGAAATTAAAAGGCGTACATATTGTATAAAATCTTGTAACAAAGTTCTATTTTTGACTTCATCATCATATTAAATGAACTCCATAAGTAGTTTATAGAATTAGAAGATATATTTAGAATTCCAGTTTTGTTCTGTGCACGTACTTATGTAATAATTTTTTGGTAGAATTACGAAGAAATTGGATTGGTATGTTCTTGGTTGTTCTGTTGTTAAGATGAATGTAAACCGATCTTTTTTTTTTTCTCGATCCGGTTTGGTTTATTTGATCCGGTTTATCTTCATTTCGGTTCATAAAGATGATGACGGAAAGAGAAAAAGAAGCGACACAAAATGAATTCGGCGTTTCGAAACGTTCACTTGACTGCGTCTCGTCTGATAAACCCTAACCCCATTTCCTCTTCGATTCTCCATTTCCTTCCTCTCTATTCCGGCAACGCTGCTCCACGGCGTCCCACTCCTCTCCACCGTCGAAACTCACAGTCTCCTTCCTTTACCTTCCCTTTCTGCTCGTCTTCCTCCTCTTCTTCTTCTTCTTTCCACATTCCTATGGCGGGAGGAGATGATCAGGTTCCTCCACCGGCGTCTCATTTGCTCGAGAAGCAGTTCGAGAGTTTCCGTGTTCAGCTTGAAGACTCTGCAGCTTTGAGAGAGCAGATTCGTGCTGTGGTTATGGAGATTGAGTCCGCCACGAGACTCATTCAAGCTAACCTCCTTCTCGTTCATCAGTCACGACCCATACCCGGTAAAGGAACAGTCTTTGTCTCCAGACACGAGTTCGACGTCCTAATGATTATGTCAAAATTGCATCTTTTTACAAAAATTCGTTTGAGAAGAGTTGTGGAAATGGCTTACACTTAGATTCAGAACTGGGTACTTGTTGTTTCTGAAGGAGCTGTATGGTTGTTACTGATAACGTTGCTCATTCTGTTGATGGATCAGAGATTATCGAGAAAGCTAAGGAGAAAATCAACGATTTGAAGCAGTTTTACGGTCGGCTTGCTGAGATTCTTCAGAAGTGTCCTGGACAGTACTATAGGTAAGTTTGGTATCTGTAAATATTATGGTATTTGCATTGCATTTTCTGCAATGGTTTAGTGATAAATGTTTTGTGATTAAGGTACCATGGGGACTGGAGAAGTGAAACACAAGCAGTGGTCTCCCAGCTTGCTTTTATGCATTGGCTAGAAACTGGAACTCTTCTCGTGCATACGGAAGCTGAAGAAAAACTTGGGTGTATGTCTCTGGATCTCAAATTTACTCTTTTTCTTGCTTCCAAATATATATCACGACGACCTGGTGTCTTTATTAAGACAGAACCTGACTCTTGCTATGTCTCTCGAAAATAGACCATATTATAGAAATCCACACATGACTCTAACATAAAATACGTATAATGCTTTGTCCCTCTTCGTCCTGATCTGTCTCTGCTGAAAACTGAATGAACGAATCTTCTACTTTTGTCAATAATAGGATTCAGTTTGCAACCATTCTTCTTCTGTTTTCACGGTTGATGGACTCTCTTATGGTGTCTTATCAGTTTATTATTTAGTCTACCTTGCTTTGGCTTTCTTGTTGTTATTTGACTTTATCCTAAGGTTTTCTGTCAGTCTGCATTTTAGTGTCAACCTTTTTTGCTTAGAGTTGTTCTTTCCTAACTATTGAGTTCTTTACTTCTGTTTTCCACACCTAGTTATTCTTCGTTAGGATGGATGATGATACCCACTGCCTAGGTTTGTTTTTATTAAGTTGGCATGAAATAGGCAATTTCCCCCCAAGTGTTGATTTACTACAAATCTGGATTAGAGATCTTTTCAAATTACTTCTCGCCCTTGATTAGTATAAGCAGAACAAGTGTTAGTCAATCATTTATCATCTTGTCTCTTCTAATTCCACTTCATTATATTTCAGTGAACAGTTTGGAGTTTGGACTGGAGACAGAAGATTATCTAACTGGTATGTTTTTGAGAAAGAACTTCTAATTGGCCCAGGAGGCTAATAATATTAAGCTTCAGAGGGCATTTTATGCAACCAAACATTACTTGTATATATTCTGATCTTCAGCCTTTCAATACTTTTTGCAGGAATTTGTTTCATGTCAAACGATTTGGTATATGATTATTCCCTTAAGCATCTCAGTTGATGGAAAAACCTTGATAAAATGTTCAAATCTTTATTTAGCAAATGGAAATTATGGTAACTCATTTTGCGGGTGATGCAATGTGTGAGCAGCCTAGGTACGTGGTCAATCGAGTAACAGCAGGAGACTATGACTGCCCAAGAAAGGTGATGAATTTCTTGACAGATCTTCATGCAGCTTTCCGCATGCTCAATCTCAGGAACGATTTTCTTCGCAAGAAATTCGACAGTGAGTCGCTCTTTCTCCAGTTGTATCTAATCTACATATATAGCAAGGGTGAGAGAACATAATGTTTGGCTTTGACATGTGTGCAGGCATGAAATATGACTTGAGAAGAGTCGAAGAAGTTTACTATGATGTGAAGATCCGAGGTTTGATTTCTGGTGGAGATCCTCCTCCTCTTAGCGTCCAAGGCCAATAATAATCCTAAGTCAACCAACACCCTTCACTCCATCTGCTGTCTTCTCTTTATGACTTTATTTAGCTCTTCATGAAAACGGCAAGGAGTGTGTTATTTTGTAAACCAAACGGCAAGTAGTAGACCATTTGTAGGTGAAGAACAAGTGTTTTTATTTTAACGTACCATCAAACTGTGGGCCTTGAAAGCCCATTCATCTAGACGGGGGTAAAAAGTCGGCGTCAAATGAATCGAGTCATTTTATTAACGGCGTTAAAAGGAATCCACAACTTTTCCGTTTTCCTAGTCAGAGTGGGCTAATATAACAGTAAACGTTCCATGAACACCATTTGTCGTCGTTGCGGACTTGAAACGCACGTTATACTACACGGTGACTTACGTCATTAGGATTTCAAACTCAATAAATAAAGCTTTTGGAATCCGCACTAACACAAAAAAAAAGAATCATCTCAGTTCTCGCCGTTCACCATCTTCGTCAGTGTCCCTTCTCTTCTCCTCTCTTTATTTTCCTTGTCAGCTTCGGATATTCTCTTAGATTCTCTCTCGAACGATCTTTTATCCATAACTAGTTAAAAAAAAAAAATTGGAAATGTTTAAAGTTTCTAGAATCGTGTTTGTGATAGATCGCAATGTAATGTATGATGTCGTCGTATTACTGAATTAGTTTCGAATTATTTGGTTGTGTTGCTAAGAATTGTTGTTCTGTATTTTATCGGATTAGGAGTTAGTTTTAAGGAGGATAAGCTAAGCTAAAGCAGCGAGATTTTTCTTCTTTATTTTATTTTTTTTTCCGAGGAAATATTTTTGTGGGCTTACTCTGGTGTAACAGCTGTAGCTCTCTCGGGCCCACCTTTTTAATTTCATTTTTTGTATTTTTTTTTGTTCTCTCTTTATTCCATTGCATTTGATTTGGTGATTTTGTAGTAAACAATTAACGCTTCTTTAGCTGAAAATTTTGGTTTTTTCGAAAGATAATACGACAGATGTCTGTCTAGGTACTGTAAGTTGCCTTTAGAATGTCTGTTCTATACTCTCTTAAGTAGATTTTTACTATATTTTATTTTTCAGTGTAGAGTCAAAGTAATGTTTTTAAATTTGTGACTTTGTTTGCTAGTTTAGTGTATATTGGGAAAAGTTTAAAGTATAGATTTCCTGAAAGAGAACTGAGATCCAATTCTGTGAATCTAGCTTGTGATTTGTCGTCATGGCATGTTATATATTAGCTTGGTTTATGGGCAACATTGTCGGCTTCTGTTCAATTATTGTGACCTACTTTGTTATTTCTAGTGTTAAAAACATGGACTGGTCTCGAATGGGGACTTTTGGGATGGATCGAAGACCGGATTTTCCTGAAGCTTTTGCTGGTTTGAAGTGTGAGAGTGTGAGAACATGTTCTTCCTTCTTCACTTGTGTTCCTTGTTGTAGATTAAATCCATCTCTTTTCTTTTTACATTTATCTTTTCTTGATAGGTTGATGAGAATGTTTGCCATTCCATTAAGGATACAATGAGTGGCATGAAGCATTTTTTAATGGAACCTAAACATGACAATATTGCGGTGGACAGTTTCTTAGGCCTTGGTATGGAGAATATGGGCATAACCTCTAAGATGGAGGAATTTTCTCATGGATTTGACTTTAGCTTTCTCCCAGATTATGGTAAGTCAGCTAAAAGTGATCTTATGATGAATGCTTTGTGACTTTGTAAACGGGCATATGGTTAATGCGGGAGTTATCTTCCATTTGGTCTTTAAGGTGGACTAGATTCTTGGAGAGAGCAAGACGGTGAAGCAGGTTTAAAGCTCGAAGTATGTGTTCTGTTTATGCTCTCCATTACATGGTTTTCTTTCTTGGTCATTCCCTGGAATGAAGTTCTTACGGCGTATACTACATCTCGTAGATTCTTGATGGGTTTCTGGATGAAGTTGAGGAAGTTGAAGATTTTTACGCATCACACGATCGTTCTTCTACTGGTAACCATTTCCTTCCAGGTATCATCTTAGTGCATCTGAGCAATATGTGGTTTACACTTTTTAATCCATTCGATAACTTACTTGCAGAAACAGAAGTCAAGAAGAAAGTATCTGAATTAGATGGTGACCCTTATGGTGCTATGAACTTCAGTTCAGAATCTTATTCTCCTGGAATTAGTGGAAGCATTGGACTCTTCGAGTGTTCAAAAGACAGTGGATCCAAGAATGTATCCGGTGGAAAATTTAAAGATAGTTTGGATACTTATTCAAACGATACACACTGTTCCTATGATTCAGAAGATGACAAGAAGCCACTATCCACTTTTATAGGCTCTTGGGTTGGACGAGGCAGAAGTCGGAAAAAGAATTTGCGTAACACCAATTGTCGTAGGTAAGTGAAGATAATCTTGTCGGCAATTAAAGTCTTTTTTCGATTATACAATCCCACATACATGGTGAAGCTGTCATTTTAATGTTGCAGATTAGATTCTTCTGGTGGAACAAAGTCTTGTGTGCCCTATGACTTCAGGCCTCGGGAAAAACCTCTGAATAGATGCATTCAGACTACAGCGGTTAGCATTGCTTTCTATGACTGTTGAGTTTTCCCATTATTTATTAATCTTATGTAAAAATGAAATACCATGATGTGATACTGCAGGAGAATACATTATCCGATGATCAACAAACTTCATCTGAGAGCGAAAATGACATTTATGTAACAAACAAATCCATAAGCAGAAGTGACAGGAGAAAGCATCAGAGGATGTGGAGTGTTGATGAAGTGGTGAAGTTAGTTGATGGTATATCTCACTTTGGTGTTGGCAAATGGACCGATATAAAGAACCTCTTCTTTCATTCGGCATCTCACCGCACCCCCGTCGATATCAGAGTATTTCACCATTTACCTCAAAACCAAACTCTATATTTAGTAGTGCTTTTGGTGTTTCAGTTTCTTCTCCTCGAACCTATGCAGGACAAATGGCGTAATCTACTGAAAGCAAGTCGTACTGACAAGCATAATGATGAAGAGGTTTGCCTTTTGCCTTTTCTTTTGTTAACAAAAATTCATATTTTGAGAAATCCTCTGTTAACACAATTTTGACAATATTCAGGCTGAAGAAAAACGAAGGTCAGTGGCCCGCCGTATCCCTAGGGATATACTACATCGTGTAAGAGAACTTGCTTCGGTCCACTCCAAATCATTGTGTCTCGTTCGTGGTTCCTCAAGAAGCAGAAGCACTTCAAGTAAGAAGAAGAACTGGAAGAAGAGGAGTTGATATTGGTGTAGTCCATCATAGTAAATTTAAATAGCCACCCGAAATCTTTTTAACTGTCCTGGAAAGTTTAAGTTATCTTTAGGATATCATTATTATCTGCATCATCTAAGTTGTCGTTGAAACTGTGAATGACTTCATTTTCGAAAGCTTTTGTTCATTTCCTTTTGTATTTTCCATCCTCCAATGCGAACAAACAGTAGCGACACAGCCACCATAGGTTTTTTTTTGTCTTGTAGTATCAATGTCTACCATTCTTGTTGAAGAATACTTTGAAAACTGGAAAGAAGAAAGACTCAGAAAATTCCAAGTTTACATAAGTAATTTGTTGGTGGCCGGTGCCAATGGTTCTTTTAGTCTAGTGGTACCCTTGTGCAAAACATTTGGGAAGTATTATTGGGTTCAAGTCCTTGTGCAAAAAGAATATCACTAATTTAATATTTTTTGTAATTTATTTCTATTTGCGTTTCGATTATTTTTTTATTTGTGTTTTGGTTATGTTGTCCCCCTACAAAAAGAATATCACTAATTTACTATTCCTTGATAGACAAATATCATTAATTGAAAGAAGCATCCTTAACGCAAAGTCCTACTATACAATTTACTATTCCTTGTTAGACAAATATCATTAATTGAAAGAAGCATCCTTAACGCAAAGTCCTATTATACAGTAGTTTTAGAAACCTAAATACAGACAGAACATTTTCGTAATGATACTGGGGTCCAATTTAAACTAAAGACCCCGAAGGCTGGAACCATCAGATTCAAAAGTCCAAGTTTAGATTTTTAAAAGTTATGACTTTATTTTTAAAAAAAAAAAATCGAAAACTAAAAAAGTAAACTTGTTAGAATGACCCCTTTAATAAATGCAAATTTTAATTGTATTATGTTATTAAGTAAATTAATTAATTAATTTCTCTTGAACTGATTGTATAAGTGATGATGCAAAAGCAAAACCTTATATAGGAGATGGTAGATAAAACTAACTTATTAAACATAGCTTTTACATGTAGAAGAACAAGCTTATTTTGAATTGAATCATGAGTTATACCATTCATAATTCAAACGCTCTTTTATGTAACACTTGATATAATAATAAATCAAAATTACTCTTACTTCCTTCTTCTGCCCAATTCGATGGGGCACAATCTTCTGCTTGCTGGTCCCTTTTTGCGAATTCCAGTCACTATCGAATATAATAATAGTGTCTGTAGTTTGCAAGTTCAAATCCAAGACCACCGGCAATGCACGTGTGCTCAGAACAACCATGAAGAGTTGTGTGACTTGTGATGATGTTCAATGAAAAACCCCGGATCAACCAATATTTTTGGTTTGTCGGTTTTTGGGTTTTTTTCTGGTTTTATTACCGGTCTAAATACCTTTTGGATTTATCAATCCAATCTGAATACACATCTAGTCCATGGTGAAACACGGTCCGAGAATCCGGCCATGCATCCGTTTCATGTGAAATGTAAGTTATTTACATGTGACAAACCCAAATGAGGATGCATCACATGTGATCACATCGAACGTAAATAAAATCACATTGACTGGCCAACCTGGCTACGTGTAAATGTAAATTATCAGATGTGATCATTCATATGTGATATATCATTTATAATAATAACCCAAACATTTTAACAACTATAACGTTATTATTATCGGAATTTCATTTTATAATGTTCTTAAGAATTGTAGTTGTTAAAATCTTTTGGTTTCTCTTTTAACAAGGATATGCATCTGATCTGCTCCATGTGATGTGAATGTAAACTATTGCCCGTTTCTATTTGAATAGCCAGAATAAAGCTAATGAATGTAAATGATCACATGTTTATTTACATCCTCGTCTTCAAATTCTTGCATACTACTTTATTTTGGCCATTCAAATAAAAACCAAAACGTTTTAACAGCGAATTCTTAAGAAATAAACAAGTTCAGATGTTTTGTATATACTCTCATCCTAATAAAATGATGAGAGAATTACAAAAATAGACTAAATTTAATTTTAGAAAAAAGTTAAGATTTTTCTTAATTGATAAATCTAAACTCTAAACTACTCTTTAAGGCATTTTACATGTAATATATACTCTATGGCCAGATATATAAGTTGTTGATAAAAAAAAATATGACATTTTCTGTCTTCCAAGAAAAGGGAGAAGAGAGAGAAGTATAGATAACATCATAAGCACATGCTCGCAATAAATTAAAAGCAGAAGTATCTAGCTTAGTTTCAGAATAAAAGTCGTTGTTACTCAATTTGACAGACTCAAACCAACTTCACAAAACACACACACAACACAAACATTACAGATAGATAGATCTGAGAGAGACATTTTTGGAAGAGAAATGGTGTAACAATGAGGTTCTCTTACTCAATAGAATGGAAACATATTTGTGAGTTCTTAAGGGGGATGAACCCTAATCAATGATACTCTCTTTCTCTCTTATTATGGACCCTCCAACATTGACACTTCTCCATCTATGTAACCTCCCAAGAGACAACAAGTTTTTCATCATCCCTATCTCTATCTTGTGAACTACATTCTTCCCCGTCTACTTGTACGTTGCTATCTAAGCGCTTTTCATCGGTAAAAAAACTCCCCTGTAAATGCTGAGTTACCTCACTATACAGTTTATAACCAGAAGTTACATTGTCATCAAAGGCTGATCATAGCAATGCAGGGTCTTATAATCAGTCCATGTGAGCCAGATTCTTCCCGGTCTACTTTTACTGCACTATCTAAACTCTTTTTGATCGGTAAAAATTCACCTTCACCTCTAAAACATTTTCCAAGCAAATGATGATTTTACTTAGCAAACCTCATTGAAGGGTTCTCTAATCAGTACATGTGAACCAGATTCTTCCTCGTCTAATGTTACTGCGCTAGTTAAGCGCTTTTTGATCGGTCTGTAAATTTTTGCCAAATAAGATCAGCAATATAGCAAATGCTGATCATACTTAGCAAACATCATTGCAGGGCTCTATATTAGGTAATGTGTAGCCAACTCAAGAAGTCACTTAGTAGAGCCTTGAGCTGCTTAGATCCAACACAGCTCTAGGAAAAGTCAAGCGATCTGATTCCTGGAGACAAGCATTTCTGCAGATTAAACTGAGATTATAATTTAGAATATTCAATGCATGAATCATAAACCAGGGTCACACTTTCTGCAAGAAGATTTAGACCCATCCCTGGACCCTGTCCTTCAGATCTTATCTCCTCTCTATCTCTGCTCCTACTGTCTTGTGGGGTCGTAATCCCCCATGAACTTCAAGAACTCTGACGCCAATTTGAAATAAGCAAAAAATAGAGTAATTTTTTATTGCACATCTAACCATAGAGTGTGTTCGTACAGTTTCGTATGAAGATGCAACTTTATGAGCAAAAAATAACAGAACCGCACGACTGAATAAAGTATTGTATCATTTAAAAGTTGCCCATGTCACCCCTTTGGCTAACTGTCATTTCCAAACATTTATTGAGGAGTCTGATATTTCAACTTCTCTATATATATACCCGTTCTTCACCTTGTACACTCATCCAAAGACATATTCTCTCATCACAACATTCTATCTTATCTATAACTTATTTACTAATCTTCTCCTACTACAAAAATGAAGAACAAGTTCATCAAGTCCTGCGAAAAGAAACTGAAAATGATGACAGACAAAGTCATAACACCTTGTACGTTTTGCGAGTCATGCTGCGAGAGAATTTGCAGGGCATTCAAGAAGGAAGCTGAGATGATACCAAAAGATGTTCCTAAGGGACACTTGGTTGTCTATGTGGGTGAGGAGTCCAGGAGATTTGTGATAAAGATCAGCTTGCTTACACACCCACTCTTCAAGGCATTGCTCGATCAAGCACAGGATGCTTACGGTTTCAGTGCCGACTCCAGACTATGGATTCCTTGCGACGTGAGCACCTTTCTCGATGTTGTCCGTTGCGCTGGTGCACCACAGTATCAGACGAACTGCATGTGTATCTAGGAGGGTTCTTGTACAAGGAACTCAAGACATTCATTGATTTATCCGGGGCCGCGTTTCCACAGAGAATGTTGGTTAATGCTAAGCTATCGCAGTACACTAAATAATGTAAAACTTTTTGTATTGAATGTGTCATTAAATTCAGCGGGAGAAATGTTATTAGCTAAATAGCAAGCAGTAAACGTAAATCATGATTAAAATTATGTATCACACTTCTCCATCTCTAAAGATATACATGAAGCCACTAAAGCCAGAGCTAGTTACTGAACAGAAGACATTGAAACATGAAAAAATGACTCAAGAAACATACAGCTCCATTGTTTCCAATTAACTGAAACATAAACTCTTAGTGGGACATAGGAAAAGAGCACAGAACAGATTTATCTTCTCACACATCCCAAGACAGGCTAAGCCATCTTAAGAGCAACGTTTTCGAAACCAGATGATTCAATTCTGCAGCTCGTTTACAGAACACAAAACAGACGAATGCTTCTCTGATGCAGCTGCTATCAGAGAGTATCTGCGACATCTTACAGTCGCTGATTACTGGGAACAACCTCCATGTTCCGTTGGTTCTTGAAAAAATCAGGTGAAAATAAGATACTGTGTTAGTACCAAAAAAAAAAAAAACACTGTGACAAATAATGAGGTCTTTCATAAGAAGCTAAACTGTTGAATATATATGTTGATCAAAAGGCTCTACAATCGGCCATGAGATCCAAACCATAAAACAGTTCGACAACCAAATATCCATTGCGTCAATCCAAAGAATGCATAAACATAAATAAGATCAAAATGGTTGGACAAATTGGTCATTATATAGGTACACTTAAGCCGAGGAACATATCCAAAGGTTGGATCAATTATAATTTCCAAAATGAAGAAAATGAAAAAAAATGGATCATCTCATGGTTCTGATATCAACAATATGCAGCAAGATATATACAAAGGACAATCTTGCAAATGAGTATACACAGCAGTCGTATCGTGCTTCCACTCTTTCAGAGCTCACAAGTAATCCTAGGTGCGTACATACATCGAATTGTTGGCAATTACATCAATCAATTGCAATTCTAAAACCAAAGGAACCTAGTCATGACAACTTTTGGCCCAGAGATGTCGCCGTTGGCTTTGAGCATCGAAACCAAAGTTTTCTCCTTTACTGAAAGCTCATTCTACAGATCCAATTCCTTATCATCTTATCCCATCTACCAAGTTCTCCATTTCTCTTATCCCAAACCTCCTACCTTCAGCGTGCGCATCTCTACACCTAACTGCTAAGTAGAACACTAACCAAGCCGCCATGAAGTAAACTTCCAAAGCAGACTGGACCACAGAAGCAATGCTTTTCCCTACAATTCGAATCAGAGCCCATCTGAAGAAAGACCCACATAGAATCGCTTCAAGACACTTGAGCTGCACGGCCTGATGCAAGAGAAGTGATATCAAATAAAGACCTTCCTTCACAATCTCCCTTCCCCTCTTCCTTGGATCCACAATGGCAACGAAAGCATCAACAGCTAGTATCAAACCAATGAGCGTATCAAGTAGAAACCAAGCGAACAAAAAACCAGATATCTCCTTCTCGAAACCTCGAATCCATGGTGGCATAACAGTGAAAGGCATGAGCTTTAACCTCACAAAGAGCCTGAAAAACGAGTATTGATCTTCGACCTCACCGAAATACCATAAACCCAGAAGCTGAGTCAGTGCATCTCTCACTGCCCATCTCATCAAAACGAAACCTGTAACTCTCTTAAACCCCAATCTTGAACCACTCCACACAACCTCAAGAAAAGAAGGAAACCTACCAATCAAGTCGTTGATCACAGTGACGAACATAATCGCCAGCACCAATGAGTACACTGTGGTGAAGCCTATAATCACCCATCCATAAGCAGCGGAAAGAAAGCTCACCAGATAAAACAGAGCCGCAGCGTCTCCTCGACCAAGCCCCAATCCTTTGAAAAACAGTTTCAGATCCACAAAGCTATCAACTTTCTTGTCTTTCTTCTCCTCAGCTTCTTGATCAAGCTCAGATTCATCGAATTGCGTTTCGTCTTCATCACTGCCACGATCTTCATCCTTGAGCTGCCGCAAAGCAAAGCCAGAGCGAATGATCTGAGGGAGGAAGAGTCCGTTATCACCGATGGGGCGTGAAAAACCAGAAATGCCATCGAATCCAGAGAGATATACAGTTGTGGCGTTGAGGGTAGAACGAAAGGAAGAGCCTTGGAGAGATCGGCGATAAGGATCGTGCTCGTCTGTGGAGAAGAAGTCGTCGTCTAAAGTACCGAGGCGCGTGAGCTGGAGAAAAGGAGCTCGGCGGTGATGATGGTGGAGACGCGTGGGAGCGTGGGAGTTAGGAAGACGAGAGAGGAGGGTGCGGAGAGAAGGGTCAAGGTCGACGAAGGAGGTGAGAAGGAGGGAGCAATGATCGACGATAGAGTGGAAGGAGAAGAGGAGGAAAGTGAGGAAGAGGAAAGTAAGAGGGTGAGAGGACAAAGAATTGGTGGTTTGACGGAGGAGCTGGGAGGTTGTGCGGAGGCGGTTTAGCCGCGTGTGATGGTGGTGGTGATCGGACATGTCGGTCTTGGTTTACTATTCGCTCCCGCTACTTCGGGTAGATCGAGAGAGAGAAAGAGAGAGAGAGAGCTGTTTAATGCATAAGCTGTATTGTTGTGTCGACTCTGATGGGCTATATGGGCTTCAAATTGGGCCTTCACTATGGACTCTCGCTCGCTTTCTTTTAACGGGATCACTTTGAAAGCAATGTTGGACAGGCTGAGTTGCCGCCAGAGCCCCATTGAACTGAGCAGTGTAGATTGGTAGAAAGTACATGTGAAAAGAAGATTCATAAATAGTCTACAAGACACGTAAATTATCAATATTAGATTAATAGTTCTGGGACAATGCAAGTATCCATAAAATACATGTGGGAATTTTTATTTGTAGGATAAAATGAATATTTATAAGATCAAAAAGGGGTCATATCATACAAGTTGGAATCACTTTTTTTATCATATGAGTATTGTATGTATTAAACCAAAGACGTAGAAGATTAAACAAAAAGAACAAAAGGCAACAATATATGTAAACATCAACAATGAAGTTCAATGTCGAATCACTCCTAATAATTCATGTCCACATAAATTTTTGATAGTTTGGGGACCCATCATCTTAATGTGATTGTCTTCTAAATATCAGGTTTGGTTCCACGTAAATGTGTACCAGAAATACAAGTGAAATGTGAGAACTCAACTTACCAGAAAGTTTATTTGGTTGTTTCAGAGTTGAAAGACCCTTCTATTCGTGGATGATATAATCTGTCAAGTGTTTATACCTTATTATTCTAACCTACTACTTTGTACATTACATAACCAATAACCAAAGTTGCAGCCACAATCTTCTTGTGGCTCTAAGTGAGGTTCCTTCTATTCGTGGATGATATAATCTGACAAGTGTTTATACCTTATTATTCTAACCTACTACTTTGTGCATTACATAACCAATAACCAAAGTTGCAGCCACAATCTTCTTGTGGCTCTAAGTGAAGTTCAAGACCTAATTATCCCCAAAAAAACAAAAATCAATCAGGAAAATTAACAAAACTAATCAGAGGTCCATTTCTCATTTGTTTTTCATAGATGATCTCATCGTTTTGGTATCCGTGGCGTTTGTAAATTACCTTGTTATAGACACACCAATTGACAAATAAAAACACCGAGTATTTTATAGACCTCAGACAAGAATCCAAAATCAAGTAGTTATTTTTATTTTTTTATATTGATTTTATTGTTATTACATGTTCCCCCACATAAATAAATAGCAACACGTTAAACAGACAAAAATAAACCTACTTAAAATACAGCATATATTAAGGATAATTCAGATTGAATGCAAGTGGGATCAAACGAGCAGACCTAACACGCAAAAACCTAATCTCTTCTTGTTGGAAATTCAGTATGGTAATGGATTAAGGTAATCAATATGATATGGATTAGAATTTAGTTAGTGTTCTTTGAATTTTGAATTTGCCATTTTTGTGTGTTAGTTTGTACTTCGTAGTAAGTGGACAGTATGTCAGATGTCGAAAACAAATCATAAAAATAGTTTTAGTATCGAAGTTTTATTAGAAACTTTATATTAATAGAACGTGTGACTTATTAATAATTTAATTATCTTTTAGACGATTCCATTACGGATTAAGTTTAGATGATTTCACTAAAATATAGAATTGACGAACATGTTTCTAATACTTTGATTTTAACAGTTGTCCGCCGATGTCAATAACTTATATGGTCCTTATGGAGAGACCTCCCATATACCGGCAAATTAAGAAAAAGGAATATGATCATTTCACACTTGTAACAAGAAAATTGTTCATTTGCGAACTTACAATGAGTTTTACACACAAATTTTAAATTAGACAAACAGAAACCACTTCACAGAGTATCATTTGGTAAAAATTATTCAGACATTTAAAGAAAAGAAAAAAGTAACTTTATATTAAAAAAAAAAAAAAAAAAAAAANGACCTTTACTTTTAGCATATTGGAATCGGAGCACCGTTCCACTCGCTGAGGCATTCCATCATCGGATCAATGATTTTACCTTCACAAATCGCCGTGAAAACCTTGTCAAACTCTTCTCCAGGCGACGTGACTTTCTCTCCGGTCAAAAGCTTTGTTCCAAGCTCTTCCCTCACGAATCTGTACAGAGGATACGACCTACATTCCGTAATCCGGTTCGGGATAGCAGATGTCCCGTTATCGTAAGCTGCTCTAGCTGCATCCACTTCCTTTGGAAGCACCGCCTTAAGCTCCTCCTCGAAAGCTCCAATCTTATGGAAGATGGAAGTCACTGCGTTCTTCTCGCTCTCACCGTTGATCAAAGCGTGATCGACGATAACCTGTCTCAGCTTCTGGATCAACGGGTATGTGGCGCTACAAGGATCGTCCGCGTATGTGTAGACTTGTTCACGGTCTACAACTTTGAGTAAATCTTTCTCGCAGAAGCGGGATGGGTGAAGCTCACCATTGACTCCAGTAGTTAGAACTTTCTTCGCGACTTGAGAGACTGTGTTCTTCACAGTTTGTTTCAGATTCTCTTCCAAATGTCTAAGATCCACAGCTTGACAAATGGCGACAAGGAACGTTGTTGACATGAGCTTGAGAATGTCAACAGCTTCAGAAGTCTTGCGAGATGAGATTAGTCCAAGAGAGTTCACGTCTTGGTTGTGTTGTTCTGCTGATTGAACATGGCTTGTCACTGGATTCGCCAAGTACTGAAGCTCTGAGCAGTAAGAAGCCATTGCGATCTCTGCTCCTTTGAATCCGTAATCCAAACTTGGATTATTCGACGCGGTTAAGTTCGAAGGAAGACCGTTGTTGTAGAAATCGTTCACAAGCTCAGAGAACTGAGCGAACATGAGTTTCCCGATCGCTGCGACCGCGAGACGAGTGTTGTCCATGGATACTCCGATAGGTGTTCCCTGGAAGTTTCCGCCGTGAATCGCTTTGTTTCTTGAAACGTCGATCAAGGGGTTGTCGTTGACGGAGTTGATCTCACGCTCGATCGATTTCGTAGCGTAACGGATCACTTCGATCTGAGGACCTAGCCACTGAGGTGACGTGCGGAGCGCGTAACGGTCTTGTTTAGGTTTCTGTAACGGATCCATCTCGTGGAGTTTCTGAGCTAGTTTCATGTACGAGCTTCCGTCGAGGATATGTTCCATTATCGCCGCCGCTTCGATCTGGCCGGGATGGTGCTTCAACCTGTGAGTTAAATGGTCGGTGAACTCTGGCTTTCCGCTCATCACCTCAGCGAAAACAGCTGATAAAATCTCAGCCAAAACAGAGAGAACGTTCGTCTCGAATAGCACCATCGACGCCATTCCAGAACCAACCGCCGTGCCGTTGACGAGGGCGAGACCTTCTTTAGGCTGAAGATCGAAGAAACCGGAGCTGATTCCGGCCATTTTGAAGGCTTCCTCTGCGTTCAAGGCTTCACCGTTGGGACCTGTGGCTTTGGAGTTGGGACGGCCAGTGAGGAGTCCGGCGATGTAGGAGAGAGGAACGAGATCTCCGGAGGCGGTGATTGTACCGCGGAGAGGGAGCGAAGGAGTGATGTTGTTGTTGAGGAAACCGGTAATGGCCTCGAGAATCTCGAAACGGATGCCGGAGTATCCTTGGAGGAGAGTGTTGATCCGTACAAGCATGGCGGCTCTTGTGGCGGAGTGTGGCAATGTGTGGCTTGTTTCCTTAGTGCTGCCGAATATTCCGGCGTTCAAGAATCTGCAAAAGAACAAAAACATTCCAATTGCGTGTGGATTAGTTAACAGATTTAATTCATTCATTTAATTACATATATAACTCGTAAAATCTTGAATAAAATATGCTAATATAGACAGAACCTGACCCGACCCGGTTCTTTCCCATGCAACGTCATAACCAAATGGCTTAAAGGAGTTGTTTCCCGTGATTTTAATACTTTTGAATTCATTTTTAAAGTTGATGTTAATTAACTTCAAGCATACAAATATTCTAATTATTTTTTTTTTTTAAATATCAGTTGATTGAAATCTAAATATATCAAGTTTAATAAAATGGAATTATCTTTCTTTTTTTTTTTGTTATATGCATATATCTAAAGAAGATACTTTTATACGGCAACCAAATATTAGACGCCACGACAGTAACCCTTTTTTTTTAATTAGAGAAATACGCAAATATATAACAAACAATCAATAAATTACCTTATAAGCTCCTTCTGAAGTGCGACACCGTTTTTGGTTCTCCGATGAGAAGTAGCACCAAAACCAGTAGTGACACCATAACTATCAGTGCCTTTTCCCATACTCTCCATCACCCAATCACTGCTCGCCTTCACACCGGCTCTTGCTGTCTCCGACAACTCCACCTTCACACCATTTCCAACAGTCGAGATTGCTGCTACCTGTCCGATCGTCAGAGTCTCTCCTCCGAGATTCACCACAGGCTTCCTAAAGTCCATAACCATTCTCTTCACTTCATCCAAATGGCTCCCTTTCATTTGATCCGCCGCAGCTCCCCAGTTGAGAGGATCCGCCGAAGCCACCGTGGCATTTTTCGTGATCTCTCCACTGCATAACATAGCGTCGATTTCTCCTCCGTTAGTCTTGTGTGATGATCCGTTAATCTCCATTTGAATATCGAGTTTAGGAAATTAATTAAATGGAGGAGATTATAGAGAGAGATCTCTAAGGTGAGAGAGGTCTTAATATTCTTTGTTGGTTTAAGGAATTTGGTTTATTGTTCCTGAGGGAAAAGAGAGGATGAATGGTGGTTTAAATAAGGTGGTAGTGTTTGATGGTAGGTAAGCATAAGAGAGCTAATTTTTTCTCTTTTTCTATTTTTCTATAATGATAAATTTTATATAGAGAAAAAAATGCAAATTAGTGAGAAAGAAGGAGTTGGTTGAGAATTAATTATGACCGTTAGATGGAGTGTGAGAGATTTAGTGGTGGAGATTATAATTCGTGGATTTGGTTTAAGTCGCAAAAAGATATTTTTTTTTTTAACGCGGTGGTGAATTTTGTTTGTTCTCGTCAACGTCACGGTGGTAAAAGTGGTCGTGGCTGGTGGCTGACGAATGACGATAGTTGCATTTCGCGGTTGGTGAGACTGTGAGATTTTTGGTTTTTTTTTTTTTCTTTCTTATTGGGTTTGAGGTGTGTTTTATTTCGTTTTTGTTTTTGGAGTAAAGCGTTTCATTGTGATGGGAGTAGGTGTGTAATGTATGAACGTAATTGAGTCAATTAACGTCCCCACCATAACACTCTTTCATTTTTTTGTTGTTTTTGTATCTTCTATATTGTTATCTTGTCATTTTGGATATTGTTTCAGTTTTATCACATATTTCAAAGGGTTTTGTTATCATTCCAATTATCGTACTATATGTCTTTGTATTTTTTGATGGTTTGTTTTACTATTATTTTTCATACAAAGATGCATGTGTATTTTGTTTCACCATATATAATTGAAACTCCAACTGACTCTTCAAAAAGAAAAATAACAATAATAAATAACGGACCACCAAAATGTACTGCGACTTTTCAACTTATTTTGTTTATTTTGAGTAGAAGCTCATATGCACTTACATTTAAAATAATGATAAAACTCGAGCAATGAAACTTAAAACATTTGTTTAAATTGCATATGCACACCAATCATTAAGTGAAAAGTGAAATTTTAAAAAGAAATAGTTTGAACATCAAAAATATATTTCATTAAATTAAATTTGACACATTAAAGTCATAAATAATATTAAATACACATGTACATGTTTCATTGATTTTTTAATTGGGTATAGTATTTTTGTGGAAGATAATCCTCTTTCATTTGAACTTTGTGGAAGATAATTCTTACGTGGAAAGATTGCAAACTACAATATTCACGCGAGAACAAGATCTCCAATAAGAGCCGAGTGACGCAACACGCCGTTTGCATGACAAAAGCAATGGCATTATGTAAATACAACCTCCATTTCTGTATGTTACCCTAAGCTCAAGAAATTATAAATATAACAAAATATAATGTTATAATGCATTTCTTTAATTACCGCTACTAGTTTGGAAAAGTTTAAAATTTGTGCTATCATCACGAGAGTTTTTCTGATGGTCATGATTTTCAATATTATTATTATTATATGTCCTTACCAAACCAAGCATGAATACACATGATTATATCTGTAGACTTGTAGTATTGAAAACTTAAATTTTAATGCCGAATAAAAAATATCCGTCGATCGAATTGTCATGAATTTTTTCAGGGTGTGTTACAAGATAAATGGAGCCATCCATTTGCTAATAAAATAGAAATTCATTATGAACCTCGTTCTTTGACTGATTTCTGAATTACGCGTTACATTATCGGAAGCCAAAATGCAAAATGTAATAGTAATGAATAACATACAAAAAGTAAAAAAAAAAAAAAAAAAAAAAAAAAAAAAAAAAAAAAAATGGAANAAATCAAATAAATGGTAGAGATGATATGGGTGGAAGAAGTGGTGGGTTGGTAGGGCAAGGAGCCTGCATCGAAACATCTGCATGTGCATGCATTTTTGCTTCTATCGTAGCATGCGTAAATCTCCATTTCTTTAATTAATCCATAATTATCTTTACTTTTTCGGTTAATTTCGTTTAGATGTTTTTTGTTTTGTTAATTTAACCGCCCGGAAATAACTGGGAAGTGCGATTTAAATTTTAGTTTGTTTGAAAAAAGAAATGTTTATTCGACAATTTGAAATATGTTAGTAGTATATATATCTCTTTTTCACCTGTTAGTATAAGGTCCAAACGACGCCAAGAGAAAAGAAAGGACAAAATGGGCGGAATATATGAAATGCAGGTGGATTTCGGTCAATGTGAAAAGAAACTTATGTCAAATATCCGATTTTGATTTAGTCGATTAATCGGTTTAATAATCCTGAAATTCAGATTCTCTTCTTAAAATTTATTTTTCTCCGACTTTTTTTTTTTTTTGAAAACACTTTTATTTTGTTATATATATATATATATATTAGACAAACAATATCGTTTCAAAGATTAAGTGCATGCATTGCATCTTGATTTGGTCGATAGGTTTAGAGATTGTTAATTTGGTCGACATTGTTCAGATTTGAAGAAACTTAGATTATTTGTCACTTAATGACAAAAAGGCTATTACAAAAATCCGTTGATTTTCAATTTGAAAAAAGATAAAATCCGTAGATAAAGTGTTTAGTTGTGATTGAGTTATATATAGTGTATACGGTTAGCGTAAAATATACCATTAGTTTGGTTTTGTTTTTCCTCGCTTCTAGTTTTAACTGAAAATGCATATTAAAATGGTTATATTTTTTCATTGCTGAACATGTATTTAAAGTCAAAACACGACTGTTGTCAAAAAAGAAAAAAAAAAGTCAAAACACGACTCTATTGGTCTATAAAATTAGTGGCTACTGGCTCTTGTTTCCTCCGCCTAGTGTAATAGATACTAGATAGTGTAGGTAACAGGTTCAACATTAACTATAACTGATTTTCATATGTTAAACCAACGTCAAGAAGCTATTGATATAGATGTTTGAGTGATCTTAATTAATTTGTGTATGCGCATTTACGTACCCGAACTGGCAGCAACAGCAGTGGCTAGTTGGCTAGTTGGCTAGCTATCGATATATGTGTATGGCTGATCTTAATTTGGCAGTTTAAGCTACGACTCCTATATCATATGATTAAGTTACATGTAATACGTTGGTGAGATTGTATAGTTGTAGTTTTTTCTTTTGTATAATACACCTATTTAATTTAAATGGTTGCAACAAATAAGAACGATAACGGGAACAAAAAAAGGTTTAAATTAAACATGGCCCTGCTACGACTAAGAGGGGTACAAACCCCTGTATAACTTTTTTTAGTGAAAGAAGGGAATTAAGTTCCATGGAACCAAATCGAAAGAGAGTCAGAACCAATTCGTAGATGTAGTTTCTGTCGTGGTTTTGAATTGTATTCACACATAACTACCACAATATTTTTTTTTTTTTTTTTTTTAAAAAATTTTAAATTT